>OU896712.1:34228657-34526157 GCA_918026855.4 Phaedon cochleariae | reverse complement strand
ATTACTGCCTCCGATTTGTGTGGTGCAAGTTTCAGATAATTGTCTCTCATCCACCTCCCGATTGTCGTCAAAGATATATTAGCAGCAAGAGAAAGGTTTTCTTTGTTATTGGATTCAACAATCAAAGCCAAGTCGTCTGCATACGCAATCGTTCTACAACCCTCTGGTAGATACCTCCTCAGAACATTATCATACAGGATATTCCATAAAGTTGGCCCAAGGACTGAGCCTTGTGGAACTCCCATCGAGATACTCCTGCTCTCCTGACCTCTCAGCTCAATCGTTCTACCACAAAAATAGTTCTCAATCACATTAATCAGATACCCGCTGATTCCTAGCTCCCTCAGCCTGCTTATTATCAAGCTCTACTTGGCACTGTTGAAAGCATTCTTTACATCTAGCAGAACGAGGGCGCACCATTTCCTACTTGAATTCTTCACGGAATCGACCAGCCACTGTACAGCTTGGAGCGTTGATCTACCCTTTCGGAAGCCGTATTGCGTTTCTGACAGTCCTCTCATTTCTTCCAACTCCTTTATCAGTCTTTCCCTCACTAACATTTCGTATAACTTTCCCATTGTATCGAGTAGGCATATTGGTCTATAAGCGGAAGCACTTTCAATATCGTCCGTTTTCAGTTTCGGAATCAAAACCACCCTCGCGCGCTTCCACTGCGCTGGAAATTGTTGCCGAATCAAAAGATTATTCATCACCTCTAAGATCTTAAGCGGAGCAACAGCTACTGCTTCTTTAATTGTCTCAACTAGTATGTCGTCTAATCCTGCCGCCTTTCCAGATTTCATATTATTTGATGCTGAGATCAGTTCTTCTATTGTGAATGGTCTTACTTCTTCTGACACTTCGCTCCTTTCCCATATGTCGGGTTCGCTCGGGAAGAGTTCTGTTAGAATGTCTAATTTTCTTTCAATGCTGATATGATAAGGTGTTGGTTGAATTTTCAGATGTTTCGTAGCTAGTTTATATCCCTGCCCCCAAATGTCCTGATCTAGTTCGCTGCATAACTCTTTCCATAGGTTTCTCTTAGACGTGTTTATCAACGATTTCAGTTCTTTTTTCGTTATTCTATAATCTTGTATCAGTACTTCGATATCATCACTTCCCGTACATCTTGCTCTAGTTAATAGGCGCCTCACCCTGTTACATTGGATTCTTTTGGATTCTATCTCACCATTCCACCAGTAGGGCATATGTCTGCGGTTGTTCAGCGGTCTTAACAAACTTCGCTCCTGTGCTTCTTTGAGTGTGCTGGTAATATTTCTAATATCAGAGCTACAGTTGTCCGTTAATTGTATTCGTAAGGTCTCTCTCAATTTAACTTTGTCCAGTTTTTTATCGATCCTCTTCCCCGCACGATATTTTTTCACTTTGAGTGCTGTATTAATTTCGAAGAATATGTACCTATGAAGGCTTAGCGATTCCTCCGTTGAGACTCGCCAGTTTACAATGTTTCTTGCTAGCTTGTTCGTAGAAATCGTTATATCGATGAAACTCTTGCTATTTCCCCTCACAAAGGTTGGAGTATTCCCCTCGTTGAGGATTACTAGGTCCAATGTTGCCATCCAATCAGCTACATATTCACCTCGCGCGTCCTCGGTAGGAGATCCCCATAAGGTTGATTTCGCATTTAGATCTCCCAAGATGACAAACTCTTTATTTTGATTTCTTGCATCATTCATGATATTATCTATGTCAGTTTTGAAGGCATCGATCGTGATGTTGGGAGAGATATAGCAACAGTATACGTTGAAGTCCTTCAGACTCAAACACACAGCTCCTTCAAGCTTTGTGAACCCTGTAACACCCAAATTTTTGTTTCGACAGAGTATTCCAACATCATTCCTTATATCTTCAATCCATTCACCTTTTTGGATAATCTTCTTGTTAGGTTCACTAATGAGCATGAGATCAATGTCTTCCTTTTCGGCAGTGGCAAAAGCTAGGTCATGCGCTCTTCGTGATCTTCCTAGATTTACTTGCAAAATCTTGATTTTTTCTACTACATCCATCTGACTTTTTTTTCTTTAGTTTGTCGCTACCCCCTTGTTTGGTTTCCTTCTAGTTCTCTCCTCAATTAAGGCCCTGTACACGGGACATTTTATTTGATCATTTCTATGGCCTATGGTCCCACAGGTCAAACAGAAAGAACTCTCTTTGCATTCGTTTGCCTTGTGGGATTCACCGCCACAATTCCTGCATGCACTTGCTCTATCTTCACCTGTACACTCGTTCGTATAATGACCGAACTGGAGGCATCTAAAACATCTCGAAAGAGGTACCCGTTCTCTCAGTCGGCAATTCACCCACCCAATCTTGATCCTTCCGCGTTTCAACAACTTATTCGCAAGCTCTTTCCCATGTATAGCCACCGTGGCGGCTTGGCCTCCGCTACGATTTGGCCTCAGTGATTTCACAGCTATATCATGTATATTCTCCTGTCCTATCACCTCTGCTATTGCAGCTAACACCTCTTCAGCCTGTGTGATTGCGTCTATATCATTTATATGTATTTGAGTTTCTTGCCTGTGAACTCTTATATTTGTCGCCGTCATCTTTTTCATGATTTCATGATTTCTATCTATCTATCTATCTATCTATCTATCTATCTATCTATCTATCTATCTATCTATCTATCTATCTATCTATCTATCTATCTATCTATCTATCTATCTATCTATCTATCTATCTATCTATCTATCTATCTATCTATCTATCTTTTTTTTTTTTTTTTTTTTTTTTTTTTTTGTGGGGAGGAGGGGAAATCTTGCATAAGACCCCGGTTTCAAAGCCGGGAGTGTCGGATTCCTACCGACTAAAACCCCTCCTCCCAATACACCCCACTCACTGGAACTGCTTTCGTATTACTTCGGCGGGTGGGGCAGTCTGGATTTTCTCTTTCAAATTCTACTTTCTCTTTCTTTCGTTTCAATTATGCCTCTGATTGTCCTATATGAGCATTTGAACTTCTCCTCACTAGACACAAGATTCGTCATCATATTCACAGCAGTAAAGGGCATTCCTGTTGAACCGTTAAACTCTCGTCGAATGCTTTCCCATCTTGGACAAGCGAAGAGAGTATGCTCCGCGTTATCCAGTCCTCCACAGTATGGGCATGCTTCAGACTCTACTCTCCTGCGGTCGTATAGGTATTTCCTGAAACATCCATGTCCAGATATAGCTTGTGTCAGGTAATAGTCGACCTCGCCGTATGGCCTTCTCTATCTATCTATCTATCTATCTATCTATCTATCTATCTATCTATCTATCTATCTATCTATGAGGTCTCCTTCCGCAGAAATAGTTTTCAATTACGTTGATCAAGTACTTGCTTATTCTCGTTTGTCTGAGCCTGTTGATTATGAAGCTCCATTTAGCTGTGTTGAATGCATTTTTGACATCCAAAAGGAGAAGAACACACCACTTCCTATTAGAAATGTTCACCTGCTGTACTACCCACTGAATAGCTTGGATCGTAGATCTGCCTTTGCGGAAACCATATTGATTCTCCGATAAGCCGCCATTATCCTCTAGCTCTTTCACCAGTCTGTCCCTGATGAGAATTTCGTAAAGTTTCCCAAGCGCGTCCAGTAAGCAGATTGGTCTATGAGAAGAGGCATTCTCAACTTCTGTGATTTTGGCTTTTGGTATTAAAACCACCCTTGCACGTTTCCATTGTGCCGGAAACCGTTGTAATATCAACAGACTATTCAGTAGTTCCAGTATTTTTGTTGGAGCAGCTGCTACCCCTTCCTTGACGGTTTCTGGTAAAATATCATCTATTCCCGCTGCCTTTCCCGACTTCAGTTTATTGGTTGCTGAGTGCAGTTCCTCCAAAGTGAATAATTCAACTGCTTCAACTGTTTCACTTCTGTCCCAGGTATCCATTTCGATTGGGAAGAGTTCTCCGACTATTTCCATTTTTCTTTCCGGGCTGATGTTATATGCTGTGGGTTGTATTTTCAGATGTCTCATTGCTATTTTGTACCCTTGTCCCCATATGTCTTGATCTAGTTGATTGCATAGCTCTTTCCACCGGTTTCTTTTAGACGCGTTCATCAGCTTCTTCAGTTCCTTCCTTGCCAATCTGTATTCTTGTGTCATCATTTCTGTATCGTCAAGATCAGTCCTTCTTGCTCTCGTTAGGCGACGTCTTAACCTATTGCATTCGTTCCTTTTGGACTCAATACTCCCATTCCACCAATATGGCATCTGTTGATCATCTCTTCTAGGTCTCATTTGGCATCTTTCTTGGGCTGCCTTCAAAGTTTTAGTAATTTTCTTGATATCGTTGCAACAATGATCATTCATCTGAGTTATAAGTATTCCTTTCAATTTTTCCATGTTCAGTTTTGTGTTGATGTTGTTCCTCTGTTGGATTTTCCGCACCTTAAACGTTGTCACGATATCAAAGAATATATACCTGTGGAGGCTCATAGATTCTTCTTCTGAAACCCTCCAGTTCTCAATGCGTCTGGCTATTCTGCTTGTGGCCATCGTAATGTCGATGAAGCTCCTACTATTCGCCCTGACGAAGGTAGGAACGTTTCCGTTGTTAACGACAGCGAGGTCCAAAGATGCTACCCATTCTGCAATGTAAACGCCCCGTGCGTCCTCGATAGGCGATCCCCATAGAATTGATTTGGCATTTAGGTCCCCTAATATAACTGCTTCTTGGTTCTGAGTCCTTACTTCTGTCATGATGGTATCAATGTAAGTTTTGAATGCGTCAAGTGTGATGTTGGGAGAGATGTAACAGCAGTACAAATCGAAATCTCTCATTCTCAGCCGTACAGCACCCTCGAGTTTGGTGATACTTATCACTCCTATGTTTTTATTTCTGCATAGTATCCCCGCGTCTCCTTTGGTATCGCTGATCCATTCTGACTTTTGGACTATCTTTTTATTCGGTTCGCTGATCAGAAGAAGGTCTATGTCTTCTTCTTCGGCTTTCGCAAACGCTAAGTCATGTGCAGCTCGTGCTCTCCCAAGATTCACTTGCAGAATCTTCATTCTGCCGACATCACCCATTCTTCTGTTTAGGCTTAGTTCGACGCTCTCATGGATGTCCTTTTAGCTCCTTTCTCTATCAAGGCCCTGAAAGCAGGGCATTTTATATGGTCGTTTCTGTGGCCATCTACCTCGCAAGTTAGGCAGTGAGGACTACTTTCGCAAATCTATCTATCTATCTATCTATCTATCTATCTATCTATCTATCTATCTATCTATCTATCTATCTATCTATCTATCTATCTATCTATCTATCTATCTATCTATCTATCTATCTATCTATCTATCTATCTATCTATCTATCTATCTATCTATCTATCTATCTATCTATCTATCTATCTATCTATCTATCTATCTATCTATCTATCTATCTATCTATCTATCTATCTATCTATCTATCTATCTATCTATCTATCTATCTATCTATCTATCTATCTATCTATCTATCTATCTATCTATCTATCTATCTATCTATCTATCTATCTATCTATCTATCTATCTATCTATCTATCTATCTATCTATCTATCTATCTTTTTTTTTTTTTTTTTTTCAAGGGGAAAAACCCTGCATAGGGCATCGATCGCTGTGTATCTGTCGCGAGTCGATAGTGTCAGACTCCTACTGACTAAAAAACCCCTTTCTCCGCCTGCCAGCCTGGAATCGCTTCTCGCATGTCATCAGGTTAGGGAGGCCTTCAATAATTTCTTTCTAGTTTTTTTTTTATCTCAAATCGGCTTCTCGCCTCTCTTCTTCTTCTTTGGTTTTCATGATATCCTTGATGAATGAATTCACTTGATTCCATGTGTCTGCTCCTCCTAGCATAGTTTCCACCAAATTTTCTGTATCGAGGTTCATCCCAATCGCTATCTGTATCTGCCTTCTTTGTTGCTCCCATCTCTTGCACTCGAAAACTGTATGGGCCACAGTGTCAACTGTTCCGCAGTACAAACATAGGTCGCTATCTGTTTTTCCTATTCTTTTGACATATACCCTGAAAGACCCATGTCCAGAGAGTACTTGGGACAGATAGTAGTTGGCTCTTCTGTGTTTGCACAGTATCCATTCTGAAAGTCGAGGTATCAGTCTCTTCGTCCATTGTGCTTCATTAACGGTACTATTCCAAAGTTCTTGCCACTTTTCTAAGGTCACTTCTCTCTCCTCTGCCTTCGCTTCGTTGGTGTTTCCGTCTCTCCTCCTATACAGTCTCCCTCTTTCTTCCACCATCAGTTCAATTGGGATTATTCCCGCAATAACTTGCGTGGCCCTCGCCGAGACTGTGCGATATGCACTGATGACCCTGATAAGCATCTTACGTTGTACCCTTGTGTACATGTCCCTATATTTCTTCATTCTCAGGTAGTCATGCCAAATTGGAGCACCATACAGAAGGATGGACTGTACCACATTGTAAAGCATCTCCCTCTTTTTAGAGCCAGGTCCTCTTATGTTCGGCGTTATTCTGCTGAGAGCTGCAGCTTTCTTCTCTGCTTTAAGAGAGCTATCTCTAATGTGTTGGGAGAAACTGCAGTTCTCTCCTATAGTCACCCCTAGGTATTTTAGGCTTCTTTTTCGAGGTATTTCTACCCCTCCGCATATGAATCTCACCTCTTCTATGCCTTTTCTGCCTTTTAGGATCACCACCTCAGATTTGTGGGGTGCTAGAACTAGTTCGTTCTCGTTCATCCATATATGAATTTGATGTAGAGCTCCGTTTCCCTTCCATTCAAGCTGTCCCTTATTTTTTGCAGTAACGACAATCGCGAGGTCGTCAGCATATGCAAGCATGGTCACACCCCCAGGTACTAATTCATCTATCACGTCATCATAAAGCACATTCCACAGGGTGGGTCCGAGAACTGATCCTTGTGGAACTCCTGCTGTAACTTTGAAGTCTACATCATTTCCTATTCGTAGTGATCTATCTTCCAAATAGCTGTCGATAATATCCAGTAAGTAGCTTGCTACGCCTCTCTTTTCCAGCTTTTGTAGTATTTTGTCCCATGATGCCGTGTTGAACGCATTTTTAACGTCAAGAGTGATTAGTGCCGCCCAGCTATCATTTGGGCTGTTTTTCACTGTATCAACAGCCATTTCTACCGCTTGTATTGTGGATTTTCCTTTTCGGAATCCGAATTGCCGATCTGAGAGTCCTCCGGTGCCTTCTAATTCAGCCTCCAGTCTTTCTTTCAATAGTCCTTCGTATACTTTGCTGATAGAATTCATCTTTCAATAGTCCTTCGTATACTTTGCTGATAGAATTCAAGAGACATATCGGTCTGAAATTCATATCTTCTGGATGTCCTTTGGGTATCAAAACGAGTCTTGCCTTTTTCCAGTTCTTCGGGAAGTTCTTTGCCCTCAGGATACCGTTCAGCGGGTTCAGTATCACTTCTGCCGAAATTTGTTCGAGAATTTTGATGGCTTCCGTAGGGATTCCATCGATACCTGGTGCTTTACCCAATTTCATTTTCGACAAAACTTTCCTCAACTCCTCCTTTGTGAAAGGCTCGGCATACCCTTCTGTTCTGGGTTTCCTCCAGGTTTTAGTTTTCGTTGGAAATAGACCTTCTGCCACTTCTACCTTTTTTTCTACCGCCAAGTTCATAGGAGCGTAGCCTACTAGTTTCTTGACTGCTATCTTATATCCTGTGCCCCAAATGTCTTCTTCCAGCTCCTTACATAGCTCATCCCAGTGTTTCTTTTTCGATCTCTTTATCAAATACTGTAGTTCTTTTTTGCATGCCTTCAAATCTCTGTGTCTATTGTTTACGTCCTCTTCAGACCTTGGTATTCTCCTGCTAGCTCGTGTCATCTCTCTCCTGATCCTTAGACATGTTTTTCTCTTTTCGCCAATTTCCTCATTCCACCAGAAGGGTGTCCGGTCTTTTCTCGTTGTTATAAGGCTTCCTTTGTATGCTTCTTTCATCACTGCTTCTAAGTCCTGTCTATTCCTCACCCCTGCTGTGATTCTCCACGATGCTAGCTCTTTGAACAATTCCCAGTCGCATGTTGGTCTGCTTCTGCTTGAATCATGAATTCTCAATCCGGTTGATATTTTGAAGTAAATGTATTGATGGTCCGTTAACGTTTCTTCTTCCATAACCTCCCAATCCCTTATTGATTTCTGAATGTCACTGGTCGAGCATGTTATGTCAATATACGACTCTGTGCGTCCCCTTATAAACGTTGGTTTCCTTCCATCATTCAAGATATTCAGGTCTAGGGCTGACATCCATTCCTCCCAGTACTCTCCCCTCTTATCTCTGGATGGTGACCCCCACGTTGGAGATTTAGCATTTATATCACCCATGATTATTTTTCCACCTGTTCTTCCTAAGACATCATCCATCATAGTATCCACCCGCGCCTTGAATTCTTCGAATGTAATATTCGGCGAGATATAACAGCAGTATATATGACAGTTCTTCAATTCGATTCTAATGTATCCTTCTTTAGAGCTCACTTCCTTCACTTCTATCTGTTTGTTCACGAAGAGGAGACCCACGTCAGTCCTTCTATCTTTTATCCACTGGCCGTTTTCCATTAGTTTCTTGTTGGGTTCTCCTACCACTAATATATCTATATTTCTTTTTATGGATGTTCTGTAGGCTAGATCGTGGGCGGCCCTTCCTCTACCCAGATTGGTCTGAAGGACTTTAACAAGCATTTCCAGCGGTAGTGCCCGCTGCTATAGGTAGCTTGGCGTTATTTCTGACGAGTATCTTGAACTGTGGGCATTTTGTCTGGTCGAGTCTATGCCCTTCTTCGTTACAGACCATACAGAATGGCAAGTTTTGGCAGTCTTTGGCCTTATGTCCGCTCCTAGTACATTTAAGGCATCGATCAGATTTATCTTCACTTTTGCAGTCTTCCTTCCTGTGACCGAACAAGTGACATCGGAAGCACCTTTGCATGTTGATCTTTTGTCTGACTCTGCAGTTTATCCAGCCGATTTTGATTTTGCCTTTTCTTGACACCCTCATAGCAATATCTCTCTTCATTGCAACTGTAGCTGTTTGGTTTCCGCTCTGTGTTGGCTTCATTGATACAATCCGGAAATGGTTCTCAGGGATGTCTTCTGCTTTCGAGATCTCTCTTCTCAGTTCATCTTCTTCGATACTAGCGTCAATATCTGTGATATGCAATATCATGTCATTGTTAGTTACAATGACTTCAGTGTCAGTTGAGGCCTCCTGGATAGTTTGCTTAAGTGCATTTGCTTTGCCTCTTCCACCTAGAACTTCCAGCATGAGATTTCCATTTTTTGTTTTCTTAATTGAGCTGATTTCTATTCCTTTTTCCTCAAGATTTATGGAACCTTTGACTGATCTGAGAAGATCAGCGTAGCTTTTACCTTCTTGTGCCTTTATGATTATTCTATCCTTGTCCGAGTTCCTGGTCTTTTTTCCTCCATTTGTTCCTGATCTATCTCCCTGTGTTTTCTTTTCCTCTTTGATGCAGATTGTTGCCTTCATATCTAGGCCTCGTAGACTAAATTCCGTGCATTTCCGAAGGTATTTCATATCAATTCTTCCCAGGGCGCCAATCCTCAGTCGTTTTCTGTCGGTTTTCTCCATTTCGATTTTGAGCTGAACTGTAAGTTTGTGGATCATTTCCACGTCTTCCACTCCGCTGTCATCCATCGTCATTGGGAGGATGAAAACAGACTGAGTGTAATTCTCCTGCTCCTGATCATTTCTGCTACTGGTTATTCCAATTTGAAACTTCACGAAGTCCATTTTTCCTTCTACGAGACCTTCTCTCACCAGGGGGGCGATGGCGGGGTATTGGGCCAGAAGTTCATTATATTCCTCTTCTTTCACTCCTTTGGGATCCATAAATATCGCGAGATCTTCGTTCGAATCTAGTTGAAGAAACGTTTTTGGTTCCAGTTGTGCGACTCTGTAGAATTCTTCCGGCCACTCTTCATCCAAAATTTCTGCGAGACTTTCAAACTCCTTCTCGTTATTGAGAACTCTTTCGATTTCTGCTCTTTTTTGTGACCTTCTACTCGCCCACTCCTCTAGAATTTCTTCTTCTGTCACTTGTGTCTCTATGGTCCTTGTCTGTTTTATTATGGCTGGGTTTTCTCCGCTTGTAATTTCATCTGGCTTTCTTCTAAGCAATTCCTTCTGTAGCTGATTCACGTGATAAGTCAGCTTGGAGCTTATCTCTGCAAGTTCCTTCTTGGGTTTGTAGGAATCGAAAACCAATTTCTCTAAGTGCTTGATCTGTTTCGCCAGTGCTTCTAGAGATCTATTATAATGTTTCCTCTCAGTATCTCCTTCTTGGCCAGGTTTTTCTGGAGTCATATTTGCCTTTTTTCGCTTCGATTTCTGTGTAACGAAGCCAGATTCATCCTTTGTCGTATCCTCGTTAATTTCCTCTGTTTGTCTGGATTTTGGTGTCTCTAGAATGAGCTCTCTCCTCCTCTCCGGAGATCTATGGATTGAGCTTCTTCTTTGTGAGATTTCAAATTCAGGGTTCTTGAAGGCATCCTGCCATCTAGTGAGCCATACCTGCTCGTTGTCGACAGCCTCTTGCGACTCAGCCTGATCGCCTGCCGAAGAAGTATCAGTTTTTGAATTGAGTTCTGATTTTTCCATCTTTGTCCCACGAGATGGGTCGATTTGATTTGTCCAACATGGCAGTGCGCCCATACCACGCTATCTATCTATCTATCTATCTATCTATCTATCTATCTATCTATCTATCTATCTATCTATCTATCTATCTATCTATCTATCTATCTATCTATCTATCTATCTATCTATCTATCTATCTATCTATCTATCTATCTATCTATCTATCTATCTATCTATCTATCTATCTATCTATCTATCTATCTATCTATCTATCTATCTATCTATCTATCTATCTATCTATCTATCTATCTATCTATCTATCTATCTATCTATCTATCTATCTATCTATCTATCTATCTATCTATCTATCTATCTATCTATCTATCTATCTATCTATCTATCTATCTATCTATCTATCTATCTATCTATCTATCTATCTATCTATCTATCTATCTATCTATCTATCTATCTATCTATCTATCTATCTATCTATCTATCTATCTATCTATCTATCTATCTATCTATCTATCTATCTATCTATCTATCTATCTATCTATCTATCTATCTATCTATCTATCTATCTATCTATCTATCTATCTATCTATCTATCTATCTATCTATCTATCTATCTATCTATCTATCTATCTATCTATCTATCTATCTATCTATCTATCTATCTATCTATCTATCTATCTATCTATCTATCTATCTATCTATCTATCTATCTATCTATCTATCTATCTATCTATCTATCTATCTATCTATCTATCTATCTATCTATCTATCTATCTATCTATCTATCTATCTATCTATCTATCTATCTATCTATCTATCTATCTATCTATCTATCTATCTATCTATCTATCTATCTATCTATCTATCTATCTATCTATCTATCTATCTATCTATCTATCTATCTATCTATCTATCTATCTATCTATCTATCTATCTATCTATCTATCTATCTATCTATCTATCTATCTATCTATCTATCTATCTATCTATCTATCTATCTATCTATCTATCTATCTATCTATCTATCTATCTATCTATCTATCTATCTATCTATCTATCTATCTATCTATCTATCTATCTATCTATCTATCTATCTATCTATCTATCTATCTATCTATCTATCTATCTATCTATCTATCTATCTATCTATCTATCTATCTATCTATCTATCTATCTATCTATCTATCTATCTATCTATCTATCTATCTATCTATCTATCTATCTATCTATCTATCTATCTATCTATCTATCTATCTATCTATCTATCTATCTATCTATCTATCTATCTATCTATCTATCTATCTATCTATCTATCTATCTATCTATCTATCTATCTATCTATCTATCTATCTATCTATCTATCTATCTATCTATCTATCTATCTATCTATCTATCTATCTATCTATCTATCTATCTATCTATCTATCTATCTATCTATCTATCTTTTTTTTTTTTTTTTTTTTTTCTCTTGGTAGGAGGGGAAATCTTACATAAGACCCCGGTTTGAAAGTCCGGGAGTGTCGGATTCCTACCGACTAAAACCCCTCCTACTCTTCCTGCTCCTAACACTGGTATCCGCTCACGCATTACTTCAGTGTTAGGGCTGTATTTTCCTTGACCTCTCTTTTCCTATCTGTTCGGTATCCTACTTTCCCTTTCTTTACACTCAATTATATATCGCACAGTGCGATATGCCTGATTCCATGTTTCTTCCGACGTTGTTAGGCTTTCCATCATGTTTTCCGCATTGAACGTCTTCCCTGTTATTTCTAGGTATTCGGCCCTTGCTTCCCTTTGAAGCATACGAAAAGTGTGTGCTCTGCATCATCGACTCCATCACAATATATGCACTGATCAGTTTCTCCTATGTTCCGTTGATGTAAATATTTCTTGAAGCACCCATGTCCCGTTAGTGCTTGTGTGAGATGATAATCCGCCTCTCCGTATGGCCTGTCCATCCATACCTGTATGTTGGGTATCAGTTTATAAGTCCAGCGTCCATATATCCCGTTGCTCCATTCCTCCTGCCAGCTCGTCATCAGATTTGTCCTGGCGGTGTTCTTCAGTACGCCGTTGTATCTTTCGTACCTTTCTTTTATTTGCAGGTTTATGGGAGGGTTTCCTGCTATTACTGCCACTGCTTCTGTTGAGGCTGTTCTATATGCACTGCATATTCTTATTGATATGATTCTCTGTACTCTGAGTAATCTTTTTGTCAACTTTTTATTCTCTATGACTGTGTGCCATACTGGTGCCGCATACAGTATCTGCGAGTGAACTACGCTTGCCATTATCCTCCGCTTCGATGCTCTAGGGCCTCCTATGTTGGGCATGAGACATGTTAGAGCAGTTATAGTTTTCTCTACTTTCTGTGAAATATTTGTGACGTGTTCCGTGAATGTTAGTTTCGTATCCAGCCAGACTCCTAGATATTTGATTGATCTCCTTGGTTCGACTAATGTACCTTGCATATTGAATTCTATTCGACCTATTTTTCTCTTTGTTGTGAGAAGGGCGGCTTCTGTTTTTTCTGGCGCCAGTTGAAGTTGTTTCCTCTGCATCCAGTTTGCAGCTAGTTGTAAAACCGTATTTGCTGTGTTCATAAGAACCTGTTCTCCCTTTGCAGCTACAACTACAGCTACGTCGTCTGCAAAGCCTATCATTGTAGCTCCTTCGGGTAATTCCATTTCTAGGAGGTCGTCATATAAAATATTCCACAAAGTTGGGCCCAGCACCGATCCTTGTGGAACACCACTGTTTATTTTCCGATGTTTTATTGTGTCTTCCGCCTCAAGTATCATTTCTCTGTTCGATAAGTAGGATGCTATAATATTTATGAGACTCTCATGTATTCCCCTTTTTCTCATTTCTTCTAGAATAATCTGCCACGTTGCGCTATTAAATGCATTCTTCACATCTAGAGTTATCACTGCACAAAGTCTTCGATGTTGGGGTGAGTAGGCTGCTGCTTTATTTGCTATTTCCAAGACAGCATTCACTGCATCTACAGTCTGTCGACCTTCTCTAAATCCATATTGGTTCTTTGATAGACCTCCCGTCCTCAACAATTCACTTTTGAGTCTTATCAGAATAAGCTGCTCATATAGCTTCCCTTCTGCGTCCAGTAAGCTTAGTGGTCTATAAGACGTAGGACTCTCTAGTGGTTTATCTCCTTTCCTAAGTAATACTAGCTTTGCTCGTTTCCAGTCGGCTGGGAAGTCCGCTTGCTTTGCTAGTTCGTTGTAGACTGCGAGTACATATTCAGGTTGGTTTCGTGCAATTTCTTTGATCATTTCCGGTGGAATGTTCCCAGGCCCAGGTGCCTTGTTATTCTTTATTTTGCTACATGCTAAACATAACTCTTCAGGTGTAAAATTTCTAAATATCACAGTATCATCACAGTTCCATATCACTTGCTCATGTACCGGAAAGAGGTGGTTGAATACTTCTTCCGTCATTTGCATTGTCAATTGGGGTTTTGGTGGGAATCCGTGGATTCTTTTCATCACGATTTTATACCCATCCCCCCAAATATCACAGTCTATATCATCACATATTGCTTTCCAGCATACTCTTTTTGCTTTCTTTATACTACTCCGCAATTGTTTCTTGGTCTCGATGTATTCCTCCCAGAGTCGCTGGTTTTCTTCAGGTCTAACTCTCTTCGCATTTCGCGAATGTATTCTCCTCCTTCTGATGCATTCCTTGCGTAGTTCTGAGATCTCGTCATTCCACCAGTAAACTGGTTTTCCTCTCCTAGTACTTCTCCTCTTTGGCATAGTTTTATCACAGATATCTTTCAATTTACTAGAAAACTCTTTCGCATTTGTCAAACTCCCATCGAAAGTAGTTTCTTCAAGTTCGTGTTTCAGTTTTTGCTTATCTAGTTTCCTTATTTGCCAACCATTACTTTGCTTGGGTTGTCTTGTTGTTGGTACTTTTCTCATATCTATTAGTTCGAAGATTATGTAGTTATGATCACTCAAGGTCTCTTTTTCGCTCACTTCCCACTTCGAAATCCTATTATTCATGTGGTGTGTAGTCAGTGTGAGATCCAGAATAGAAGAGCATCCCTGCCTTTGGAAAGTTGGTTTGTTGCCTCTGTTCACTATAACTAAATCATTTTCGGCAATCCATTCTGTGACTATTTGGCCCCTTCTATCAGTCATGTTCATTCCCCACTGTGGTGACTTCGCGTTGAAGTCCCCAACCACAATAGCATCCTCCTTATTCTGTCTTATCCTCCTTCCTATAGCCTGTAGTGTTTCCTCCAGTTCCTCCATATCCTGGTTTGGAGAAGCATAGCAGCTATAGAATGTACACGCAGTTGTTGTAACATACGAAAAACCAGGTCCTCTTCCCTGCCGCTTAATAGCGATGCTACTATCTGTAACTTTTATAGCAGTGTCCAGCTCTTCATCACATATCCAGTCTTTTCGATTCTTAATCGCATTTCTATTGGGTTCACTGAGCATTATTATTCCAGCTGATATCTCCCTGGCTGTGGCCAGAGCCATGTCATGTGCTGGAAGGCTCCTATTTATATTAACCTGTAGTAGCTTCACTCTGATTGATGTTATTTCCCTCTTGACTCACTTCCTTCTCCCTTCTACTACTATTTCTCGTGCACTTGGGATTCCCAGATTGGTGTCCTTCTTGTTCGCAGTGAATGCAATAAGGCTGATTCTTACAGTCCACAGCTCTATGCCCCTCTTTGCCACACTTCAAGCAGAGATGTTCCCTATTAGGTCCATTACATTGCGCTTTTGCATGCCCATATTGCCAGCATCTGAAGCATTTAGTTTCTTTCTTCCTTTCCATTACTCTGCACATTGTCCAACCCACCCTGATTTTTCCCATGTAGGTTATCTATCTATCTATCTATCTATCTATCTATCTATCTATCTATCTATCTATCTATCTATCTATCTATCTATCTATCTATCTATCTATCTATCTATCTATCTATCTATCTATCTATCTATCTATCTATCTATCTATCTATCTATCTATCTATCTATCTATCTATCTATCTATCTATCTATCTATCTATCTATCTATCTATCTATCTATCTATCTATCTATCTATCTATCTATCTATCTATCTATCTATCTATCTATCTATCTATCTATCTATCTATCTATCTATCTATCTATCTATCTATATATAATATAATATATATATATAATAATCTTTATTGGAAATAGGAAACCCTAATATACAAACATAAATATTATATCGACAATTACAAAATTATAATATTAACATAATATTGCAATGATTTAAAATTAAGTTATTTATACAAACATAGGAAGTCAAATTATCATTGTATGAGAAGATATATCAAATTACAATATATCCAAATAATGTGTATCATTTATCATATACTATAATATTGTTAATATATTATAATATTGACACCAGCATAACAATGTTTTAATATACATAAATATAAATAAATAGATTAGAATCTTTCAAGAGAGTTTATATATTCAATTATATTCTTCTTAAATATAACAAGGGACTGTGAGTTTTTTATTTTGTTGGGCAATTTATTGAACTGATTAAATCCTTTATAAAATAATGAATTCATTGACTTTTTCTTATTTGTTTTTTTTAGATGAATGTTGCTAATAGATCTAGTATTGTATTCATGAATATCTGAATTGAAGCAAATGAATTCCTGAAAATATATTGGTGCTAAGTTATTGACACTTTTGAATATAAAAATCATAGCTAAATAGAGCCATCTCTGTGAAACAGACATCCATTGTAGGGCATCCAACATGAATGATATAGGAGTGACTTTATTACAATATAAAATGATTCTCATGCCCCTATTTTGAAGTTTTTGTAGTTGATCAGTTTGATTCAAATTGAATAAATAAAGAACAGATGCACAGTAATCAAAGTGTGGTTGTATTATGGTCCTATACACTGTTATTTTTGACTGCATTGATAGACATGACGAAATACGTGAGAAAAAGTAGAGTTTTTTCGATATCTTCTTTACAATGTATTCACAATGACTATTGAACGATAAACAGTTATCTAGTTGAAAACCTAGATATTTCGAAGTAGTGACAATATCTATTCTTTCGTTGTCTATATTGATATTGAGTTCATTCATGTTTAACCTATTGAAGTTATATTTTGTCGTAATGATCATTGCCTTAGTTTTGGTCACATTTAGTTTGAGTTTATTGATTTTTAAATATTGACTTACTTTCATTAAAACAGAATTCATTTTATGTATTGCAATGTTGATATCCTCATCGTAACATGCTAGTAAGGTATCATCAGCATACACATTAAGAAAGTCACATTCAACAAAGAGGTTTATATCATTAAGATATAAAATGAAGAGTAGCGGACCTAACACACTACCCTGAGGGACACCAACATTGTTAGATATTTCATCCGAAAAAATATCATTAATTCTAACTCTTTGCTTACGTTCAGACAAGTAATTAGATATCCAATCATATACCGAGCCTCTTATTCCATACCCTTTCAACTTAATTAACAATATGTGTCTGTCAATTGTTTCAAAGGCCCTCTTTAGATCAAGGAAGACGGCAACTATGTACCTATTTTTATCAATAGCGACTTTGAATTCTTCTAAGGACAGTTGTAGAGCTGCTTCACATGAGTGTTTTTTACGAAAACCTGATTGATGATTAATTAAAATATTATTTTTTTCAATATAATCTGATATTTGGTTGTAGGCAGCCACTTCTAAAACTTTTTCCAAAGGTGGAAGTGTATTAATGGGACGAAATTCATTTGCTCTAATTGTATTATTTATTTTTGGAATGGGGATTATAGTACTAACTTTTAAATCATTTGGAACTACACCTGTCTTCAATGATGTATTAACAAAGTTCAATATTACATGTCCAATCGATTCGAAGATGTGTTTTACCATTTTGCAATTCAGAATCTCAAATATGTTTCCACTATTATCTAATGAATTAATAATTTTACGTAAGTCTTGCATTGACAGTACAGAGAATTGTGAGAAATTGGGATATAAGTTATAATTACAATAGTTCCATACCTTATCTTCTGGTATACTTTCAATAATGTCAGTAATGCTATTGACAAAGTAACTATTCATCTTATTTGTAATTTCATTATAGTCATGTATAATATTTTTACCATCCTCCGTATCAAATTCAATGGAATTAGGAAATTTATTATAATTAACATTTACTAATTTTTTAAGCGTTCTCCACATAAGCTCCGAGTTATTAGAATATTTGTCTATTTTATTGAAGTAATATTGTTTCTTTTTTATTTTCAACAGATTGACTACGTCATTTCTGTATTTTTTATATATTTCCCATATCTATCTATCTATCTATCTATCTATCTATCTATCTATCTATCTATCTATCTATCTATCTATCTAT
The DNA here is from genome assembly GCA_918026855.4 of Phaedon cochleariae. Lineage (NCBI taxonomy): Eukaryota > Metazoa > Arthropoda > Insecta > Coleoptera > Chrysomelidae > Phaedon > Phaedon cochleariae. The sequence continues at coordinate 34,508,115 of OU896712.1, read as the reverse complement.
CTATCTATCTATCTATCTATCTATCTATCTATCTATCTATCTATCTATCTATCTATCTATCTATCTATCTATCTATCTATCTATCTATCTATCTATCTATCTATCTATCTATCTATCTATCTATCTATCTATCTATCTATCTATCTATCTATCTATCTATCTATCTATCTATCTATCTATCTATCTATCTATCTATCTATCTATCTATCTATCTATCTATCTATCTATCTATCTATCTATCTATCTATCTATCTTTTTTTTTTTTTTTTTTTTTTTTTTTTTTTTTTTTGGGTGGAGGAGGGGAAATCTTGCATGAGACACCTCAGTGAGGTAGTGTCGGATTCCTACCGACTAAAAGTGTCGGATTCCTACCGACTAAAACCCCTCCTCCTCTCACGCTCTTCACACTGGTATCCGCTTTCGCATTACTTCAGTGTGAAGGCTGTATCTAAATTTCTTAGTCCATGCTCTCTCTCTCCTTAGTCTCTATTATTCCTCTAATAACTTTGTAAGCTTTCTTCCAGGCTTCTTCAGATTCTGTCAGACTCTTCATCATATTGAGTGCGTTGAAAGTCCTGTTATCCGACTCGTATGCTTCTCTTGTCTCTGCCCATCTAGGACATATGAATAGTGTGTGTGCTACGTCGTCGTCTCCTTGACAATAGGCGCACGTGCCTGATTCTGCTCTATCTCGTTCGAATAGATATTTTCTGAAACACCCGTGTCCTGAAAGAGCTTGAGTGAGAAAGTAGTCCACCTCTCCGTAGGGTCTGTTCAGCCACTTTTCTAGATCCGGAATGAGACTCCAAGTCCAGCGTCCATACCTTCCTCCATTCCACTTGTTTTGCCATCGAGTCATGAGGTTGATTCTGGCAGTTGTTCTTGTCGTACCATTATATTTTTCAAGTCTTTCTTGAATTTGTAGTTCAATTGGAGGAACTCCAGCAATGACCCCTACACCATCTGTTGATACAGTTCTGTATGCACTACAGATCCGTATACACATCTGTCTCTGCACTCTGCCTAATTTCTGAGTGAGCTTCTTATTACATGTAACTGTATGCCATGCTGGTGCAGCGTATAGGAGCTGTGAGTGGACTACACTCGCAAGCATACGCCTTCTTGAAGCTCTTGGGCCCCCAATGTTTGGCATCAGACTGCATAGGGCCGTTAATGTCTTCTCGGCTTTCTCTATGGTCTTGCTGACGTGTTCAGTGAAGGTTAGTTTGGTGTCCAGCCATACACCGAGGTATTTCAATGCCTTGCTGATCTCAACCTTTTTTCCTTGGATCGTGAAATGGATCGGTGCTATTTTCCTTTTCGTAGTGAGGAGCACTGCCTCGGTTTTCTGAGGGGCGAGTTGTAGTTGCCTGGTTTCCATCCAGTTGGACACCCGTTGTAGAGCCGTATCAGCAGTATTCATCAGTGTCTCTTCATTCTTGGCAGTAACTACCATTATCACATCATCAGCGAAGCCAATCAGCGTAGTGCCTTCCGGTTGGTCTATCCGCAGTAGGTCGTCGTACATAATGTTCCACAGGGTCGGACCAAGTACCGATCCCTGTGGTACACCACTGGTTATCTTCAAAATTTTTGTTGAGCCCTCTGCTTCCAGTATTATTTCTCTATCTGAGAGGTAGGAAGCTATTATGCCAATCAGATTTTCATCTATACTCTTCCTTCTCAACTCTTCTAGAATCAGTTGCCATGAAGCACTGTTGAATGCATTTTTGACATCCAACGTTATGGCCGCACATAATCTCCGGTGTGGAGCCGAGTACGCAGCTGCTTCTCTTGCAATTGCAATAACTTCTTTCACAGCATCAACCGTCTGACGGCCTTCACGGAATCCGAACTGCTTATCTGATAGACCCCTTGTTCTCTGTAGTTCTCTGTTCAGTCTTATCAGAATCAACTGCTCATACAGTTTTCCCTCCACATCGAGTAGACAGATTGGTCTGTAGGATGCAGGATTGTCCATTGGCTTATTCCCTTTTCTCAGTAGGACCAGTTTTGCCCGTTTCCATGCGTTAGGAAAGGTAGCACTGGCTGCGAGGCCATTGTATACAGCTAAGACGTAGTCAGGCTTCTTCGTTGTCACTAGTTTCAGTATTTCTGGTGGTATGTGCCCGGGTCCTGGAGCTTTGTTATCTTTCAGCTTCTGGCATGCCCTTTGTAGCTCCTCAATTGTAAAATCTAAAAACCTATTATCTATATCACAGTCGAATATCACTTGCTGGTGGAGAGGAAATAAGTGGTTCGCCACTTCTTCCATTGCCTCCATGGCCAGCATCGGTCTGGGGGGGTGTCCAATAATAGTTTTCATCACTATTTTGTAGCCGTCACCCCAGATATCACAGTCTATTTCATCACATAGTTTTTTCCAGCATTTCCTTTTAGATTTTTTTATAGCATTTCTCAGTGCCTTCTTACTATCTCTGTACCCCTCCCAGGATTGTTGGCGTATATCTGCCTGGGCTCTTCTCATGCTCCTGGTGTATGACCTCCTCTTCTTTATGCACTCTTTACGAAGTTGTGATATTTCTTCGCTCCACCAGTAAACCGGTTGTCTTCTTCCAGAACTATTTTTTCTCGGCATTGATCCGTCTGATATCTTGACAAGAGAGCGACTGAAGCCTTCTGCACTCTTTGTATCCTCATCATGATATTCTATCTCGCCTAAGACCAATATTAGTTTATTGCGATCCAGTTTACTTACCTGCCAACCTCTGTTGACTTGGCTCAGTCTGATCTGTTTTTCTCCTGTGATGTCGAAGGTGATGTATTTGTGGTCGCTCAGTGATTCTCTGTCATTGACTTCCCATCCGCTAATTTTAGCGTGCATGTTCTCTGTAGCGATCGTTAGATCTAGTATCGAGAAGTAGTCTAGTCTTTCGAACGTGGGCTTCTCTCCTTGATTCACGATGCACAGATTATTTGCAGCGATCCATTCGGTCATTATCTGGCCTCTTCTATCTGTAAAACTCATACCCCACTGCGGAGATTTTGCATTAAAGTCACCTGCCACAATGGCCTTCTCGTTGTTGAGCCATATCTTCCTTCCTATTTGGAAAAGAGTTTCTTCAAGGAGTTGTATGTCATCATTTCCGGAGGAATAGCAGCTGTATAAAGTACATTCATTTGTATCAATGTATGAGAATCCTGTACCGGAACCCTGTTTCTTTATCGTCATATTACGATCTAAGATTTTTATTGCCGTTTCAATTCTTCCATCGTATTCCCAGTCTGTTCTATTTCTGATCGCATTTTTGTTTGGTTCACTGATAATGAGTATTCCCGCATCGATTTCCTTCGCTGTGGCAAGCGCCAAGTCATGGGCTGGTCTGCTTCTATTGGTATTAATTTGAAGTATCCTCATTGAGGGAAGATTGTTCTTTCACTACCTCCGTTATACCTCTGCTTCGGTTCCCAGTACACTTTGCACTGCCCGCTTGATGTCCATCTTGGTTGCAGTGCACGCAATGAGGCTCATTTATGCATTCTGCTGCCTTATGACCCTCTCTACCGCATTTCAAGCACATTCTCTCTCTGTCCGGCCCCTTGCATTCTGACTTGACATGCCCGTATTGCCAACATCTGAAGCATTTTACCTCTCTTTTTCTTTCCATGACCCTGCACTCTGTCCAGCCAATTCTAACGGTTCCAAGTTGAGACAGCTTTTCAGCATCTACTCCAGACATGATGATTGTCACGTTTTGTTTGTTCCCAAAAGCGGGACGGAGTGTACGTACCTCGACATTTTCTGCTGCAACAGAGATCGTGCTGGAGATGGCATCTTTAACTTCTTCTTCTGTTACCGCTTCATCCATACCTTTCACATGTATCACTCTTTTGTCAACGAGGAGTGATGTCTTCGCTTCTGGAATCATTTTCTCTATTTCGTTTTTGAGGATATTTGCCTCATCAGTCCCGTTCTGAACCTTCAGCAGCAAGTCACCTTTTCTTGTTTTTGCAATCTCTTTGACACTCACTCCCAACTCCCTAGGATTTATAGTTTGTCGGACTGTTTTCAGCAGATCTGCGTATGACTTGTCCTTCATTTGTACCAATATTGCTTCTTGTTTCGGTTTCCTCTGTCTTTTCACCTGTTCTCGATCTTTGCCAAATGTATACTGTCTGTCCGTTATCGTTGCTCCTGTCGGTCCTTCACTCTGAGATTGTTTCTTCTTGCTTCTATTCGAACTGTACATTGTAATTCGAACATTCGTGTCGGAAAAGAGGTACTCTAGCATTCTCTTGAACATAATTCCACCGATTCCATCCAACTCTGGAACGGCGAGGTCGGACTTTTTGTGTTTCAGCATGTGTTGTCTTATCTTCTCCAGTGTCTGGAAAACCGTCTCATCATCCGCTTCTCTCTGGGCCTCTCCATCAGTAAGTATCGGATAGTATATGGCTCTTGTGATATATGACATATTGCCTTCTTTATCAGGGAATCCTAGCGAGTGCGTCATCATCGCAAATTCACCTTTCGCTTTACATTGGCTCTTCAGACCATCTTGTCCGCCAAACTTATTCATGGCGATCCCCACCATTCCATTATCTGTCGAGAAGTTTGCGCTACAAGGGAGTAGGATGTCACTATCATTTGAGGCGTCCCAAATGTTTTTCACTTTTCTTTCGAAGGTAGGGAATATTTCATCATTCCAGTCCTCTTCTGAGACTTTCTGAAAATTCTCAAAGGTTTTTTGTTTTGTAAACATACATTTTCTTGCAATTTTTCGTTCCAGAATTTTACATTCTTCACATTGTATGGTAGGTAGCTCATTCGAAGATCTCATTTCATTTTCATATTTCAGTAGATCTATCTGCCTGCGCAGTTCCCGTTCTTTGGAAAATGTGGCTCCATCCTTCATTACATCAACTGCTTGATCCAACCACTCTATCTTCTCCTTGCTCTGCAGTTGTTCTGCAAAGAGAGCGAGTCTGCTCATTGTGTCTTTGACCTCTTGTTTAGGTTTGTACATGACTTGAACGACTTGGTCGAGTTTTTTTATTTGATCTATCATTTTTCCTAGCGTCTCCTTGAAGATATCTCCTTCGGTCTTCATTATACCACGGTCGTTTTCCAGTTCGGTCCTCTTCCGCTTGCTCCGTTTGTTGATATCCAGCATCTCTTTTCCCTGGAGGTCACGGTGCCCTGTTTCATTCTTCCCAGGAAGGGAAGAAGTTCTTCCTCTAGGTGGAGTCCTCCGTAAAAAGTTTGCTCTTGCGAATGGATCTAGTTGTGTCTCATCTATAGTTTTGTCCAATTCCTTTTGTGAATTGAGTAATTGATTTTCCATTATGTTCCCACGAGTAGGGTCGAAATCAGGAGTCCAGTGTGGCAGTGCGCCCATACCACACTAAGGCTAGCTACAAGCGAGGGTCGCCAGGTACTCGCAGGACACCGTTCGTGACTATCTGTCGTGTAGCCATTCACCCATTGGCACGGTTCGGTTGACACCTTGGGTTCCGTAGATTGAAGAATGAAGAAACAGGGAGGTGAAGGACCCCTAGCCCTCGGTAGACTAATAGCGTCGGGGTCTGAAGAGAACAAGAGTTGACCAAGTGAGGTCGATAGAATAGGATAAAGGGAAGGATCCTGACTCAAGACTAGTTGAAGATCAGTCAGGATCAGCTCAGGGATCCCGGGTTCGCCAATCCCGTGCTTGCTAGATGCAAACCCCCTGGGATCTATCTATCTATCTATCTATCTATCTATCTATCTATCTATCTATCTATCTATCTATCTATCTATCTATCTATCTATCTATCTATCTATCTATCTATCTATCTATCTATCTATCTATCTATCTATCTATCTATCTATCTATCTATCTATCTATCTATCTATCTATCTATCTATCTATCTATCTATCTATCTATCTATCTATCTATCTATCTATCTATCTATCTATCTATCTATCTATCTATCTATCTATCTATCTATCTATCTATCTATCTATCTATCTATCTATCTATCTATCTATCTATCTATCTATCTATCTATCTATCTATCTATCTATCTATCTATCTATCTATCTATCTATCTATCTATCTATCTATCTATCTATCTATCTATCTATCTATCTATCTATCTATCTATCTATCTATCTATCTATCTATCTATCTATCTATCTATCTATCTATCTATCTATCTATCTATCTATCTATCTATCTATCTATCTATCTATCTATCTATCTATCTATCTATCTATCTATCTATCTATCTATCTATCTATCTATCTATCTATCTATCTATCTATCTATCTATCTATCTATCTATCTATCTATCTATCTATCTATCTATCTATCTATCTATCTATCTATCTATCTATCTATCTATCTATCTATCTATCTATCTATCTATCTATCTATCTATCTATCTATCTATCTATCTATCTATCTATCTATCTATCTATCTATCTATCTATCTATCTATCTATCTATCTATCTATCTATCTATCTATCTATCTATCTATCTATCTATCTATCTATCTATCTATCTATCTATCTATCTATCTATCTATCTATCTATCTATCTATCTATCTATCTATCTATCTATCTATCTATCTATCTATCTATCTATCTATCTATCTATCTATCTATCTATCTATCTATCTATCTATCTATCTATCTATCTATCTATCTATCTATCTATCTATCTATCTATCTATCTATCTATCTATCTATCTATCTATCTATCTATCTATCTATCTATCTATCTATCTATCTATCTATCTATCTATCTATCTATCTATCTATCTATCTATCTATCTATCTATCTATCTATCTATCTATCTATCTATCTATCTATCTATCTATCTATCTATCTATCTATCTATCTATCTATCTATCTATCTATCTATCTATCTATCTATCTATCTATCTATCTATCTATCTATCTATCTATCTATCTATCTATCTATCTATCTATCTATCTATCTATCTATCTATCTATCTATCTATCTATCTATCTATCTATCTATCTATCTATCTATCTATCTATCTATCTATCTATCTATCTATCTATCTTTTTTTTTTTTTTTTTTTTTTTTTTTTTTTGTTGTAGGAGGGGAAATCTTGCATGAGACCCCGGTTTTAGATCCGGGAGTGTCGGATTCCTACCGACTAAAACCCCTCCTACTCTTCTCGCTCACCACACTGGAATCCGCTTTCGCATTTCTTCAGTATGGTGGCTGTCTGAGATTATCTCTGTTCTTTCTCCTTATTCTCAATAATGTATCGAATCACTCTATATGCACTTGTCCAACCTTCTTCAGATTCCACCAAGCTATTCATCATATTCTCTACGTTGAAGACTTGTCCTATCTCTTCCATGAATTCCCTTCTGACTTCCTGCCATCTACGACAGACGAAGAGTGTGTGTTCAGCATCGTCGATTTCCCCACAGTAGGTGCATTTATCGGATTCTGTTATTTTCCTATCGTATAAGTATTTTCGGAAGCAGCCATGACCGGACAAAGCTTGCGTTAAATGATAATCTACTTCTCCGTAGGGTCTATTTATCCATATCAGAATATCAGGTATCAATCTCGAGGTCCATCTACCGTATATTCCAGCTCGCCATTTTTCCTGCCATCTGGTCATGAGTGTAGCTCTGGTTTGAGTTCTTAATTCACCAACGTAAATTTCTTTTCTTTCTTCGATTAGGAGTTCGATAGGAGGTACTCCTGCTATAACTCCCACCCCTTCTGCTGATACGGTACGGTATGCGCTGCATATCCTGATGCACATAAGTCTCTGAATCCTCGTTAGTCTGGCTACTAGTTTAGTGTTTCCGGTAACTGAGTGCCACACTGGTGCCGCATAGAGGATTTGTGAATGTATCACACTCGAAAGAATCTTTCTCTTCGATGATCTGGGTCCTCCAATATTCGGCATCAGGCTTGATAAAGCTGCAACCGTTCTTTCTGCTTTCTCGATCGATTTATTTATATGTTCTGCAAAGGTTAGTTTGGTGTCCAGCCATACTCCTAAGTATTTTATTGCCCTACTTGGTTCAACGATTATACCTTGGACTTCAAATTGTATTCGAGTTATTTTTCTCTTGGTGGTCAGAAGAACTGCCTCTGTCTTCTCAGGTGCGAGTTGGAGTCTTCTGGATTCCATCCACGATAGGACCCTCATCAGTGCAGTATTCGCAGTGTTCATTAGCGTCTGCTCATTCTTCGCCACGACTGTCATCGCGATGTCATCAGCGAAACCTATCAATGTGGTGCCATCTGGTAGTTCGATTTCTAATAGCTCGTCGTATAAAATATTCCATAAGGTAGGTCCTAAAACAGATCCTTGTGGAACACCACTGCTTATTTTCACATTCTTTGTAGTCTCTTCAGCATCTAGTATGATCTCTCTTTCAGACAGGTACGATGCTATGGTGCTCACCAAGTTTTCATCAATTCTCCTTTTCCTCAGTTCGTCCAGTATGAGTTGCCATGATGCGCTATTGAAAGCGTTCTTGACGTCTAGCGTAATCATCACACAAAGTCTCCGATGGCTATGCGAGTAGGCTGCTGCACTGCTTGCAATTTGTATAACTCGATGTATGGCATCCACTGTCTGTCGACCTTCTCTGAAACCGTATTGTTTGTCCGAGAGGCCACCTGTTCTTGATAGTTCTCTCTTGAGTCTTGCAAGTAGTAGATGTTCAAAGAGTTTTCCTTCTACATCTAAGAGGCATATAGGTCTATACGATGCAGGGTTGTCCATCGGTTTGTCGCCCTTTTTCAGGAGTACAAGCCTTGCTTTCTTCCATTCGGCCGGAAACGTTGCTCTACTAGCAAGGTCGTTATATACTCTAAGTACATAATCTGGACTCTCTATGGCTACTTGTTTCATTATTTCTGTTGGGATATTGTGGGGTCCTGGTGCCTTGTTATTTTTCAGTTTATTGCAGGCAGCTAGCAGTTCATCTGAAGTAAAATTTAAGAATCTCTCATTGATATTACTCTCAAAAATCACAGGTTGGTGTGTGGGGAAAAGGTGGTCAACTACCTCTTCCATCTTTGGCATAGTGAACATTTGTCGGGGCGGATACCCAATCATTCCCTTCATCACTATTTTATATCCGTCTCCCCAAATGTCGTGATCTACACTTTCACACAGTGTTTTCCAGCTGGTTCGTTTTGCTTTCTTGATGCTATTTCTGAGTCTTATCTTGCTCTCTTTGTATTCTTCCCATAGTTGCTGGTTCACCTGTGGTTGGTTCCTTTTGACGTGCCTCGTATATAATCTTCTTTTCTTTACACATTCTCTGCGAATTTCAGCAATTTCTTCAGTCCACCAGTATACTGGTTGTCCCCTCCTAACTGATTTTTTCTTTGGCATTGATTTATCACAGATTTTGACTAGATTATTAGTAAAGCTTTTAGCAGTTATTCCTTCCTCGTGATCCTGGATTTCTTGAATCGCACAGCGCAGTTTTTGTCGGTCTAACTTCCTCATTTGCCAACCTCTCATTTTCTCTGTACTTTTGGGTGATGTTTTCTCGTCTGTTATTTCGAAAACTATGTAATTATGGTCACTTAATGATTCTCGATCACTCACCTGCCACCGAGCTATGCTCGCCTTCATGTTAGTCGTAGTTATTGTCAAATCTAGGATTGACGAATAGTCTTGCCTTTCAAATGTAGGTTTATCTCCTTCATTAACAATAGTAAAATCATTGGCGGCTATCCACTCTGTTATCACTCGTCCTCTTCTGTCTGTTACTTCCATACCCCATTGTGGAGATTTAGCATTGAAGTCGCCTGCAATGATAGCCCTTTCCTTCTTTGCTCTGATGAGACTACTGATTTCTTCGAGAGTTTCTTCTAGATCTGGAATATCATTGTTACCAGAGCAGTAGCAACTATATATTGTAAAACTACTAGTAGCTATGTAGGAGAAACCGTGACCATATCCTTGGGCTTTTATTGGTATGTTTTGATCACTAAGTTTAATGGCAGAGTCGATATTCTCGTCAAAAATCCAGTCTTTTCTATCTCTGATAGCATTTCGATTTGGTTCTGACATCACAATAATCCCTACTCCTAGTTGTCTGGCATTCGCGAGTGCCAAATCATGAGCTGGGCGGCTTCTATTCGTGTTAATTTGAAGAACTTTCACCAAAGCTACCATTTTCAATATGTTCAGCAGGTGCCTCTCCCTGTCTTTTCGGCCTATTTCGCGCTTTGCACCTTGGGTTTCCCGACTGATGGCCCACCTCTTCACAATGAACGCAATACGGTTCGTTTGAACATGCATTTGCCTTATGGCCTTCTTTGGCGCACCTCAGACACAAACGCTCTCTATCTGGTCCTTTGCATTCTGATTTCACGTGACCATATCCCCAGCATCTGAAGCATTTGAGATCTATTTCTCTTTCGACTATTCTGCATTTTGTCCAACCAATTCTGATAACTCCTCTATTGAGTATCTTGTCAGCGTCTACCTCAGATGTAACGATAGTCGCGTTTTGTTTATTTCCATATGCTGGTCGCAACGCTCTCACCTCAAGGTTCTCTGGCTTAATATCAGTTTCTTCGCATATGGCCTCTCTGATCTCTTCCATTGTGACTGCATGATCCATATCCTTCACGTGTAGTACTTTTTTGCTCCTCAGTAGTGAAGTCGTAACTTCTGGTATCCTTTCGTTAAGTTCTGTTTTCAACCTCTCGGCTTTATCAGATCCGTTCCTTACCGTGATGAGAAGCTCGCCTTTTCTTGTTTTTAGTATGTCTTTAACGTCGACACCAATATCGCCAGGATTTACTATTCGCCTGACTGTTTTCAGAATATCTGTGTAGGATTTTCCTTCCATTTTAACAAGAAGGGCATCTTGTTTTGGTTTCTTGCGGTTTGGACCTAGAGTAGTGCTATCTGTCTTCTTTCTGTTGCCTGTAGGAATTCTCGTGATGGATCTTCTACTCTGATTCCAGCTCTTCTTTGGCTTTAACATCGTGACTTGAACGTCCGTATTCGCAAATAAGTACTCTATAATCCTGGTGAACATGATTCCTTCTATTCCTTCCAGTTCGGGGACTGCTAATTTTGTCTTGTTGTTTTCTAGTAAGTGATTTCTGATTTTTTGAATACATTGGAATACGGTCCTATCTGAAGCTTCCTCATTGACTACTCCATCAGTAATTATAGGGTAAAATATACCCCTGGATGTGCAGGAAAATCCACCACTTTCATTTGGGAAGCCCAGCGAATATATCATCATGGCAAATTCCCCTTTAGATTTGTTCTGGCTCTTGAGCCCGTCCTTACCCCCAAACTTGTCCAAAGCTATTCCAACTTCCTTATAATGAGTTTCGAAATTTCTGCTACATGGGAGTATGATGTCGTAATCACTTGCAGTTTCCCAAATATGGCCTTGTTCAACTTTGATTTTGGAAAGTATTTGATCTTCCCAGTCTTCCTCCGTTATCTGCTGAAAGTTTTCGAAACCCTCTTCTTGCGTAAGTTCCTGTTTTCTTCTCATCCTCCTTTCTTGTATTTTGCATTCCTGGCACCAGATACCAGCTGGTCCCCGAATAACTTCTCTTAGTTCGGTTTCATGTTTTACTTTCATGGCTTTTATTTTCTCTCTCAGTTTCTCGTTTTCAGATAGTAAAAGATTTTCGGTTCCAGCAGCCATTTCATGTTCGGATGCCTCTTCTAGACATCCAATAATTTCCTTGCTCTGTAGTTGTTGAGCATGTAGTGTGAGTCTACTAGATAGTTCCTTCAACTCCTGTTTCGGTTTATACATATCCTTGACAACTTTTTCTAGATTCTTGATCTGTTCTATTGTGCTTTCTATTATTGATTGCAAGCTAACTCTATTGCTTGCTTCAGCTTCGTGATCCACTTGATCTCGTGTAAGCTCCATTCTCTTCCTCTTCTTGAGCTCCTTGGTATCGAAGTTTCGAACTAGCTGCTCGTTCACGCCACTCAGAGAGGCTGCTCTCAGCCTATGGGGCGGTGATCTGCCAATTGAACTCTTGCGCGCAAAGGGGTTTGTTCCCTCTGTCCACTTATAACCAGTATCCAGTGTTATCCCTCCGGCCTGGCTTGCCGCCGAGAGAGAGCCGCAGTCGTTGGCTGACGGTCCAGTGGAGCCTGCTTCAACGCCCACATTCTGGACCGGTACTGGGGTTCCGGGCCCCTGCACCGTAATCGTGTTATCCTGTATCATGTCCATAATCCATATTGTCAGTAATCTTCGGCGAGAAAGTTGGAGAAAAGGTTATAAAATAGTGACCCCTAGCCCTCGAATGCTCTAATAACATAAGGGTCAGGAAGACAACAAGAGTTGATCAAGAGAGATCGATAGGAAAGTAAAAAAGGGAAGGAGTCCATTCCAAGACGAGTTGAAGAATGGTCTGGACTCGGCTCGGGTACCTTGGGATTGCCAATCTTGATCTATCTATCTATCTATCTATCTATCTATCTATCTATCTATCTATCTATCTATCTATCTATCTATCTATCGGTGAAACTGTCGATTTCCTTCGGGTATGCAGTCAAAGAAAAACAAAGTGTACTCTTGTTTCTGTTCAAGCTTTCGAGTCTTTATTGGCTCTTCATCAGGAACTCTATAAAACAATTAAAATTGATATGGAACTTTAATCCTTGTTATCGATTATAAAACACTTACGGAAAATGAGGTTTTGTTGAAGCTGGCTTCCATTAAGTGGGGAATAATACATGTGTAAAAGAACATTCACAACATGAAAACATCAATATTTTTGAAAGTTGATAAAAATTATTACATTATATTTGATTTTAGTCGAGAAAACTAAAATCAAATATAATGTAATAATTTTTATCAACTTTCAAAAATATTGATGTTTTCATGTTGTGAATGTTCTTTTACACATGTATTATTCCCCACTTAATGGAAGCCAGCTTCAACAAAACCTCATTTTCCGTAAGTGTTTTATAATCGATAACAAGGATTAAAGTTCCATATCAATTTTAATTGTTTTATAGAGTTCCTGATGAAGAGCCAATAAAGACTCGAAAGCTTGAACAGAAACAAGAGTACACTTTGTTTTTCTTTGACTGCATACCCGAAGGAAATCGACAGTTTCATCCTTAACTTAGACAGTCGTCTAATCCTCTCCTCTATCTATCTATCTATCTATCTATCTATCTATCTATCTATCTATCTATCTATCTATCTATCTATCTATCTATCTATCTATCTATCTATCTATCTATCTATCTATCTATCTATCTATCTATCTATCTATCTATCTATCTATCTATCTATCTATCTATCTATCTATCTATCTATCTATCTATCTATCTATCTATCTATCTATCTATCTATCTATCTATCTATCTATCTATCTATCTATCTATCTATCTATCTATCTATCTATCTATCTATCTATCTATCTATCTATCTATCTATCTATCTATCTATCTATCTATCTATCTATCTATCTATCTATCTATCTATCTATCTATCTATCTATCTATCTATCTATCTATCTATCTATCTATCTATCTATCTATCTATCTATCTATCTATCTATCTATCTATCTATCTGCCATATTGGATTCAGAATGACGTCACATTATTTTTCGAGTTACTCCCAACGAGCCCTTCCATTTGGTACCCATGTTGTAGAAGTGCATTGAAAATAACTATTCCGCCATCTTGGATGGTCCGCCATATTGGATTAAAAATAACTTCACAGACCTTATCGTTATCCTTATTGTCATCCAAACTGAACGCGTATATAAAATTCCAGCTCAGTTGGTATTGGAGATATCTACTTCAAAATTGAGTTCAAAGATTCCACCCGAACTAAGATACATACATACATCCATACATTGCAAGTCAAATGAAAGCTTATTTTGAGAATAACAAGACAGATAATGAAGAATTGTGTTATTTTTGTAGATATTATTAAAGTTATTTGATTTTAAGTTTATACAGTTAGTTTCAAGATATAGGATAAGGTTTGAAAATAAAGTGCGGTTAGAATAAAGACAGTGAATGGATGTCGGAATGTTCTGTAAATCAATCTAGGAAGAAGGGTAGACTGTTATCATGGAAAAAATAGTTTGTTGAAAGGAGGGAGAAAAAGAAGCCATGAGGGAAAAAAGATAATTAGAATACCGATAGTTCAGCAAAATCAGAAATGTCAAATAAAAGCAAGTAAAACTCATCGAAACTGACCTTAAAAAAGACAGCTGAACTTTGGGGCAAATGATTGAAAGAAAAAAATCACCTGAACCTGTATTGAGAATAACATTGAGAAACACCATGAGGAAACTTCAACAGACACCACACCAGTAATAGAACAGAATCCAAGGTATTTATTCCAAGATCCATCCAATAATGATTATATTGCAACAAACAAACTTCCTGATATCATTTCCAACAAATTTGTACATCAATCTCAAATCCAAACAAGAATTTCGTCCACTACAAACTTTTATGCGCACTAAGAGACAAAGTGACTATAGAAAACCTGAAAGAATAATTTCGATAGTCTAATAGTTATTATTCTGTATAGCCAAGATTTCATTTTCATTTCTGGATCTTTACTATTGTTGAGAATTTGAAAATTTGTTAGCATTAAGTTTGGTTAGGATACCACCTATCTGACAGAAAATCTAATAATTGATTCAGCTGTGACTATAGAAGCAGCAGCGTAACAACAATTCATTGGGGAGATTCGCGTGGTATTTTGAAAATTTGATTATAGTGGAAACGCTTATAGAAGTGAGTTAGATAGAGCAGAATAGGGTAGAAGAAGGTAAGATTTATTTGAACACCACAATTTTTCATTGTTGTTGCGGAATTTTATAATAAAATGCCAATCTGATTTGAAATCATCTGTATTTATTTTGTATTTCTATTGTAGGGGCTCCTATTGTGGGAGCTTCTGTTGTGGATCAACCGAACAACATCAACTTCAGTTTATAGAAAGAATTATTCGTCTCTGCTATCTCTTTGTAGAAAACTGGTAGACATCCATTGTTCACCAACTTATTTTGCATCGCTGTCCACGAAGTACGATTGCAATCTTCTTTCAACTCATTGAAACATATCGCCATGTTCTTGACATTCGTATACAATACGTAATAGAAAAGGCGGCATTGTTTTAGGAAGTCTAGATAAGGATAACATAATATGGTTAACAAAGATGTTCTTAGGTAGATAAGGATGACCCCATTGTCGGCTACCTGCATACAATGGAGGTATTGTTCTCGTCGCAAATTTTATCGTCGGAGAACGTGCATATCGATTGACCATGGAACAAAGTGGTACCGATTGTAGTAATACCAACCTGAATCTGGTGAGAAACAAAAAGTCACTAGGCGTGAGATTTTGACGTCATTTACCACTTTACAAAAAGAAAAGAATAATGAATATGTCCTAGTAGGCTCCCAGAAGGTCCATAGTCTAGATCCAGAGTCTAGTGTCTACAGTCCCACGTGTCGGCTTTCATCTATTATATGTCACTTGTCAGCTGTCGTCTATTGGCTGTCACCTGTCACTTCTTTTGTTCCGTGCTACATGCGGTTTTCGCCTGCCACTTGTCGTATGTCACTTCTTGTGTTTCATGCTCCATGTCATCTGTCACTGGCCATCTGGCATGTGCCAGTTCTTGTATTCCATGCTCCATGTCATCTGTCACTTCTTGTGTTCCGTGCTCTATGTCATCGATCACTTGTTATAAGACATCTGTCACTTCCGGCGGCAGCCATCTTGTTACGACACTTCCCGTGGCGGCTATCTTGTGACGTCACTGCCGGCGGCGACCATCTTGAGCTGAGGGTAACGTAGACACACTACTCGCGACCAATTCTATTGCGCAAATTGCTGAAAGTCCTGGAACAGTAATTGTTCGAAACTGAATGAACCAATCATCACTCAAAATTTCACATCGGCCAGAGAAAATTTGACACAATAATATACAAGGTTTTTATGAATTGAACAAATCCTTGTGGACGCCATATTTTTACCATTTGCTGCTTTCCTGGATTTCCTGCTATGAACTAGAACTATGACAGTTGGTGATGATTGATGTCTGATTGGAAACAGGGTGCGTGAGTGTGTTATAGTTAGATACATCATAAGTGAATGGTGGCAAATTAAAAACATATTTCTTCGATCCCTAGTGTTGATAAATTCAAATCGATATATTGGAAAAAGGCCAATGTATTGAAAAAAACGTCATATTGAAAATTTCTTCAATATATTGAGAAAAAATCCAAATGTAATCCAAATAGTCATTGAAAAAATTGAAAGGGCTAATGAGGATTTATTAGACTATATCGATGTTAGAAGAAAAGCAAGAAACGTCTCCACTGAAGGTGGTAAGGCTAATTTCTGGTAGTAAAATATTTGAGGAAACGGATCTGGTGATGGTTGTTCAAATAGTTTTTCATGAACACATTTTATGCTATAGTAAAGCCTCCAAAATGTGGCCCGAACAATATCTCCCGCTTCAAAGTCTTCGACAAGGCCAATGACATTGTTGTGGTGTTCGAAAACATCCTCTTTCACGATTTCGAGGCATTCAAATCTGAACTTGAAAGCATTGAATTCGTTAGCATCACCTTGAGCTGCCATTTCAGCTGCATAAATATCGTTTATTCGTCGTTCTTTAATCTCCCTGAGCGATTCAAATCTTTTTAATTTCTGTGACGGTTCCGAATGTGGCATTATTTGTTTGATTGAATGTTAGAAATCTCTTCAAACAAATATAAAACACCAAAATGAGAGATGAGAAAGCAATAGGTACGACAACCGCGCTTTTATAAGTATGCGCGTGAGATATCAAAACCCGTTGACCACAATAGGTTTGTTCTCTTTCGAGAAATAAACAGTCCGAAACCATCAGGAGCATGCGCAGTTTCACAGAGCTGTTGGTATTTTTCATGTTCCGTGGAACTGCATGCTTCTGATGGTTTCTGACTGCTTATTTTTCGAACGAGAACAAACCAACTATGTCAACTCTGACACAATAAGGAACAAAATCGCATGAGGCACTGACCGACGTGTTACACGAGATTATGCCTTATCACACCGTAGTGAACGATATCTTTACAAACAAATTATCTTCCTGATCAAAGAGATCGAATGTAAAAATGAGAAAAAAGGAAGCAGTTCTAAAAGAAATTACTAATAATGAAAGGTCACGAAAGAAGGTCGAGATTCGGCTGAGAAGAATAAAAAATGTTGAGAAATTGATTTATTTCAAATGGTGATATCTCGAGAAGAGACAGCGGACTGTATTTACGTTGGTTTGATCGGTGTCTTGCTCGGATGAATGTATAACACGGCGGCATCTCAGATCTTACCTTGACGCATAAATCCTGGGCTATTGGGCGGCTGCGTGCTGCTGCTTTCCTCGCCGGCCGGCTAGGACCACAGACTGTAGTATCTATGAATTCTTGTTTTGTAGAATAATGACTATTCCGTCACTACGATGATGTAAAATTCGTACTTCGCGAACATTGTTCAGGGTTTTTAGTAGATAGGTAGGTAGAGGTTTTTTTGTTAGGTAGGTAATAATTATTCGAAGTGTTGATCAAGTAACTCACGTGAAAGCACAAATCAACGAAACGAGAGGTAAATTGTCAATCGACCTTTCGAATGTATCGGTGAAGATCGGAATAAAAAAAGTCAGCATTGCCAGATTGTATTAAAAGTATGATCTGAGGGTATAATCGCGAAGATGACATTTTTAGATATGTAATGTCGAGATTAGGCAAATCATATATAACACACACAACATAGAGAGCGTAGGGACGCGACAATCAATTATGGAATGTAATTTATTGTGTGAGTCATCATTGTATCATGATTCCCAATAATTCTCCTCGAATCCTTATTCAACCGTATTTTATAACTTCCTCAGTCGTGTTAGTGAAGGAGCTATGGGAGAACGGCACAGAATCTCCATAACGAATGTCGAGGTGAAAAATTCCGAAAATGGTTGTCAGCCTCGAAGTCGACGATTGGTCTAACCTCAAGCCGATCATCAATCAACCGCAAACTGAAATATAATGACGAGATGAAAAATACGTAATTTTTAGGACGATAAAAAAACCTTAGTCAAATACAGGGTGATGCAAAAAAACCGAGCCGAATAGAAATGGAAAAGCACATTTTCATGCAGAATGATAAAAACATGGACTCGAATAAAAAACTGGGTGGATCCAAAAACCCGAGACAATATCCTGAACATGGCTTCTTCGACCCCGCAAGTAATAACCAAGTCATAATTCCGAGGTACCTACTCGGAAAATGCAAACATCAACAAAATCATTCTAAGAACACAGCAAGATGATAAAAAAAAATGATTATCGAGAGAGTATGTCAATTTACACAGATGCATCCAAAATGGAGGAAGGTGTGGAATATGCCTATAAACATCCAAGGCCAATATAAATTGCCTCATGGCTCTTACCCATATTCCTACGAATGAAAATAATGTCATGATTCTGACAGATTCGCTTGCAGTACTTACATCAATACAATTCAATAAATATATATAAGCCCACAGCCCCGATTAACCCTCTTTTGATTAACTAAAACAGTCCTGCACGATTTGAAGATGTCTGGAAAGAATATAACCTTCATATGGATGAAAGCACATATAGGAATAGAATGCAACGAAAAAGTGGATATTCTAGCAAAATAAACAATGCATTTCAAACCAAATTGGCCCCTATGATCTCATTTCGAAAATTAAAAGAATAAAATATGAAAAGATAGATAGATGGCACAATCACTGTATAAATAATCCGACAAGATATACTGAAATTCATTCTGATATCCCCACGATGTTTTGGCATTCCGATCCCAATCTCTCCAGAATATGTGTAATTGTTTACAATAAGCTTAAATTTAGCCAGAGATGCTACCCTACTTTTCTAGCCAGACTAGTGATAACCAACTCCGACTTATGTGAGGGGTGCAATGTGGAAGATGATCTAGATCACATATTTTTCAACTGCAGAATTACTAGACAAGATAACCAAGAGCTCTACTCTGATCTTCTGAATATGGAAACCCCCACCCCCATCAACTTGCTCAATTTCTCAGCTTTTGATGATAAGAAAATAACACAAAGTATCATGAAATTCATACAAAAAACAGTATTGAAGATTTGAATAAAAATAAATGAATAAAAATAAATGAATAAAAAATAGTTTAGCTTCGTTCTTCTGTGTTCCATCTTATGTGTCTCATAAATGAAATGCCATGATGGACCCCTTGCCGAGAAGATACCTTGTGATCCTATGTTTTTCCTGGTGTTCTCTTCATAGAACGTTAAAACTACCTGCAACTAGCAGTCGAAACACCCGTCAACCAATAACGAATTGTTAGTTACTTAATTATAATCAGGACTACATATTACAGCTACCTTCAAACAAAAGATGTAGAAATTAAAGTCAATACGGTTTGTAAAAATTATATGGTATAAATTGAAAAGTGAAGCACATATTTACATATAATAGAATTTATACTATGATTAGCAGCTAATGTATAACAATCATACTTGAGAATTGACAAATGTCTATCCTTTGTTGATAGAGGGATATGGGCTCGCGACTGAACTTTAGTGTAGATTGAGTGGTTTCAGATCTACTTCAAAATAATGAATGTTAATTAGGGCGTCAGGTGAATGTGGACTACATACCCTCACAATTTTTTTTATCGCTTGGAGCGCACGAAAGGGAATCCTATAATGTTCTACATCGTGCGTTCCTAGAGAGGAGGTAGGTATTGGAATTTTTTTGAACTTTTAGAGATTATATGTTATTGGGAATACTTCCACAGGCAAATAAATTCCAGAGCTTAGCCGTTCTATGGATGAAGGACTCTTGATAAAGTGATGTTCGACATCTTTCGAGGTTGACAACGAAAGGATGTGCTGACTGAGCTTGTCTATTTCGTCTGATTGGTATTGCTAGTGAAGGGATGATAGCAGAGATTTCCGAAGAACATTTCCCGTGGAAGTATCGATAGAAAAGTGAAAGGTCGGTGCTCCAATGATGTCAAAGAGTGAGTGAGTGTGGCGTCACCCACCAGGCGAATGGCTCTTCTCTGGATGGAATCTAAGAGCATCAGCGTATGTTTTGGTGCTGAACCCCATATGTGGGAACATTGTTCTAGAACAGGCCGTATCTGCGCTTTGTAGATCATAAGAAGCTGTTGAGGTGTAAAGTAGCTTTTCGCACGGAACAAGAATCCGAGTTTTTGTGAAGCAGCTTTTTCGATGGATCTGACATGATTAACCCATGAAAGAGTGTTGCTGACGAAAATACCGAGCATAGATATGGTGGGCTTGGTGGGGATGGTGGAGCCAGACATTACAATATCGGGCATACTAAGTTCCGTCTTTCTAGAGAAAATGCAGGCTTGAGTTTTGGTGGCGTTGAATTCAACTAGGTTGTTGATTCCTCAGGCTGTGATTTCAGCAAGATCTTCATTGACAGCATTGACGTGCCTGCGCCGTGAGTTCTTAGTTTCCTGGGAAGAAATGGGAATTCTGGAAGAGAACGCAGTATGGAGGGTACTATCATCTGCAAAGCTGTGGATGGGGCAAGTTGTTACTCCCAACAAATCATTGATATGAAGCAGGGATAATGTTGCGTGCCAAAATTGCCCCTTGTGGGACGCCGGAATTGATGCCAATGGTATCAGACGATAAACCGTCCACCACCACGTGAAGCGATCTGCCTGGAAGAAAACTCGATAAGAGATGGCATAGCTGAGGTGGTCCAGATATTTGATAAGCTCAATATTGATGGCTTTCTCCATCATTTGGAGATTACTGATAACAGGGCAATGGGCCTGTAGTTGTTGGGCAGATTCTTGTTCCCTTTTTTGGGGATTGGTTGGACTCTAGCTGTATTCCAGCATGATGGAAAAATACCCGACCTGTACGAAACAGTAAACAACTTGCAGAAAATCGGTGTTAATTCAGGTGCACATTTTTCGAGGATAATGGGTGGAATTCCATCAGGACCGTTAGCCTTATTCGTTTCGAGACCAAGCAAAATTCGTCTGATAGTGCGTTGACGGAAGACGATGTCGGGCATTCGACTCTCAACGGGTGGAATGTCTGGCAGCATTTTTCCTTGGGAATCTGAAGTAGAGTTTGCTGCGAACATCTCTGCAAAAATATTTGTTTTCTCCTGCGATGTTGTTGCTATTGTGCCGTCGGATTTGGACAGTGGTGGAAATGAACTATTAGTGAAATTTCTTCCGACCGCTTTAGCAAGGGACCAAAACGAACGGGAGCCATTGGGGCAATCTATGAGTTTCGATCTCTTCTTGGCATTGTATGTTTCTTTCGAAGCATCTATTGTTTGGCTGCAGTTATTCCTGACATCAACGTATTCTGCTCTAGTCGCGAGGTTAGGGTTTTTGCGCCAGCGATGGTACGCTGTTTGTTTCAAGGCAACAGTTCTAGAACAGTTTTTGTTGAACCAGGGTTTCGAAGGTGATGATCTTTTCGAAAAATGAGGTATGTATGTGTCCTTTCCGAGCATGATGATCTCGAATATTTCCGCAGAACACTGTGAAGGGTCCTCACAGTCAAAGCATACTCTATGCCAAGGAAACTCGGAGAGAAAAATGCGGAGACTGTCCCAATCTCCTGAATTGTAATGCCATATAAGACCTGGGGGTGCCGGAGCAGTTGATGGAATGAAAAATGGGCAGGTTGTGGAGATGAATGTGTGGTCAGAATTGCCAAGTGGAGCTCGTACATCTGTGTTGTAGGGTGCTGAATTATTAGTGAGGAATAAGTCAAGTATGTTAGCTGAATGGTTATTGGCATCGAGAATTCGTGTGGGTTCTTTGATAAGCTGCTCTAAGCCGTGAGTGATGGCGAAAGCTTTGGCTTGTCGCCGCCCAGCTTCATCCGTTCTGTTAGAGTGTACGAGCCAAGCAGTGTTGTGTACATTGAAATCGCCCATGATGATGATTTCTGCTGCTGCATGGTTCTGTTGACTTGGGTCAAGCTTCAGAGACAAGAATTCGAAAAGCTCTTCATAGGATGGATCATTTGGTGATAAGTAGAGACAACAAAGGTATTTGGTCTGTTTCTGGCTATCGAGTTTGAACCACATGACATCAAACTTATTTGGTTCCAAAGTTTTTTCTCGTTGACATGAGAGATTCGTTTTAGAGTAGAGGCAGAGACCTCCCTTGAATCTGAAACGTGTGTGGAGTTCGTACCCAGGACAAAGCAGATAGGTCGTATTGGTGGATGAATTGACCTGTGTCTCAGTAAGAGCCTATATTTATTTATTTATTTATTTATTTATTTATTTATTTATTTATTCATTTATTTATTCATTTATTTATTTATTTATTTATTTATTTATTTATTTATTTATTTATTTATTTATTTATTTATTTATTTATTTATTTATTTATTTATTTATTTATTTATTCATTTATTTATTTATTTATTTATTTATTTATTTATTTATTTATTCATTTATTCATTTATTCATTTATTCATTTATTCATTTATTCATCAGAAACATACAGGTTGCCCTCATTACATGTTTCTGTAACTATAGTAGATACGCTCAAAAACAACATAACATTGAGAAAAAAATAAAAAATAAAAAAATGAACGAATTAAGGAATGTTAAGGGTTCAGTAGGTACCAAAACGACTTTAGTGTTCACTTTTTATTCGAAGAACGGCTATTCTGTATGATTTGAGACTTGATCTGAATATATCTAGATTATATTCGAGATAGTATCGATTGTATAATTGGCATAATGAGTCAAGAGTATACAGGGTGTTTCATGAGAAGACTCACATAGCCGAATGGTTAATAGGGGAAATCAAGACGAGTTGCTGTATATATATGAAAATATTTTTTGCCCCTCCATAACGGAGATACAGGGTATTATGTGAAATTGCTATATAACTTTGATGGCCGATATTACAGAAATGATTCATCGTAATCTGCTGAAATTTGGCAGCGACGTATCTCTACTGAAACTATTCAAGCTAACATATTATGAAAACAAATATCCAGGTCCGGACTTGAGAAAATTTAATGTTTCATTGTTATGTCAAAAAAGTTCACTTTGTGAGCACTTTTCTCGAAAAATTCCATCAGTTTCAGAAAGATCAGACAAAATGCTATAAGAACTGCTCTTCAATTTACACGGCACACTTTGATCGATTCAATAAACAAATATGGAACAAAATCGTTCGAATGAATTTTGAATTTCTACCTGGCTGATAACTTCCAACTTCCACTGGTATCATGTAAATTGATTTTTTCTACATTTTTGTTGGATAGTAATTGACAGAAGAATTGCCGAGAAGAAAAAATACGATATTTTTCATCGAAATTCCAGATGAATATTATTATTCCTGACTTTGTTCCCCGTTTTCCATTTGTGTGAAGAGACGTGGCGTTTGTTGATAATCCGAACTGATAGGTAGGTACTAGGATAGAACTAGGTAGGTACCAACTGATACGACACGAGGATTCATGTGCCCATATTATGGTGATTTATCAAATTAGTTATGCCATCACGCATAAACTTAGCTCCATTTTTTGTTATTGATACACTTCTGCTAGTAATATAAGGATGCATTTGCTATTTATTCAAAATTCCTAATGTTCATCCTCGTGAAGGTTTCACTGCGACGTATTCTTGGGTCTGGAAATATTCTATGGTATTGAGAATAGCATAGCATTTGGATTTTCGTCCTGTTCAGCATTTGGAATATGAAGTGGCACCTAGAGAGTAAGAATATTTCGATTATCAGCGTTTACCTATCAACAAACACCACGTCACATCAAGTAAAAACAGGGCCCACTTTATAATAAATTTATAAAATAGAGTCACGAATCCGGTTGAAAGTTGAGAGCCAGGTCGAAATTGAAAATTCATTGGAACGTTTTTGTTCCATATTTTTTCATTGAATTGGTCAAAGTGTGCCGTGCAAATTGAAGAGCAGTTCTTATAGCATTTTGTCTGATCTTTCTGAATCTGATGGAATTTTTCGAGAAAAGTGGTTACAAAGTGAACTTTTTTGACATAACAATGAAACATGAAATTTTCCCAAGTCCGGACCTGGATTTTTTTTTCATAATATGTTATCTTGGATAGTTTCAGTAGAGATATTTCGCTGCCAAATTTCAGCAGATTACGATGAATCATTTCTGTAATATCGGGCATCAAAGTTATATAGCAATTTCACATAATACCCTGTATCTTCGTTATGGAGGGGCAAAAAATGTTTTCATATATATATATACATCAACTCGTCTTGATTTCCCCTATCAACCATTTGGTTATGTGAGTCTTCTCATGAAACATCCTGTATGTAGTGTTGACAAAAAAAGTAAGGCGTCTGGGGCGCGTCCGATAGTCAGGTACATACAAGTTTATTTGATGCAGGAGTTCTGGAGAGTCTACATGGTTATTCACCACCACGGTGGATTCTCCTGTGCTCTAATTTTGTAATATTCAAATCAAGCCTCAAGGGTTGATAAGAAACAAAACCAGGGGATGTGTTGTATTTTTCATAGAAGAGATACTTCAGAAATTCATTTTGGAGGGTCTCTAATTGATTAGCATTTTCTTTGTTTAGAAAATTATTCCATATCAAACATCCAAATTCCAATTTGCTTCTAACCAGAGTGTTGTAAAGACATATTATACATTGAACAGAACCAAATTCAAGTGTCGAACGCTTTATAAAACCAACTGATTTGTATGCTCGGAAGAGAGCATTTTGTATGTGTGACTGAAAATTAAGATTGGGAGAGAATACAATGCCCAGATCCGCCACTTCACTCACTCTATTCAGAGTTACATTTCCCATAGTGTAGATATGAAGATTTGCATTTTTTTGTCGACTGTAAGTCATGATAACACATTTATCAATGTTGAAGTACAGTTTGTTATCAATGGACCAATCATAAATTTCATCAATATCATTCTGCAGTTGAAACTAATCATTTAAATCCTCCATTTTCAAGAAAATGTTGAAGTCATCTGCAAATAGTAAGCACTGCGATGCTACTTTGGAAGGCAAGTCATTGACGAATAATAGGAATAGAAGAGGTCCCAAATTTGACCCTTGTGGTATTCCTGACTTAGCCAAATAGGATTTTGACTTAATTCCTTTAAAGCTAACATATTGCCATCTATCCCGCAAATATGTTGAAAACAATTCTGATAATGCATCGCTCACTCCAAAGGAGACTATTTTTCTCAGCAATATGTCATGGTCAACTTTGTCAAATGCTTTGGCAAAGTCAGTATATACCACATCGACCTGTCCCTTTCTCTCTATACCATCTTGAACATAATTTGTAAAATATAATAAATTAGTCTCAATAGATTTTTTCGTACAAAATCCGTGTTGTTGCACACATATCATGTTCCGCACATATGAATACAGTTTTTCGTACAAAATAAACTCAAATATTTTCGCAATGCAGTTCAAGATTGCAATGGGTCTGTAATTATTGAATTCATTTTTTGGACCTTTTTTGAGGATTGGTATTACTTTTGCAGATTTGAATGAATTAGGTAATATGTTAGAATCAAGGGATTTTTGGAAAATAATTAGCGGGGGGTATGTCAAGTAGTCACGGCAAGCTTTAAAGATATACCCTGGGATCTCATCCGGCTCTGCCGAGAATTTTGGTTTCAATTTTTTGAAGGCTTTTAAAATATCGTCCACTGTAATTTTGTTGAAATTCAAATGGGGAACATCAGTAAACTGGTTGAGCATTGTTCCTTTTATGTGGTTCAAGTCATATGTTGGTGGGTTCTGTTCGTAAACTGATTTGAAATATTCAGCAAAGCCATCAGAAATTTCATTTGTATCTCTGATTAACATTGTGTCACGATCTATGAAGTATGAGTTATCCGAGTTTTACTGTTTGGTCTTATTAACCATATTCCAAAATGAATGGGGATCATTTTGTATATTATTCTCGATATTTTGTATGTAAGATTTGTGTTTTCGTTTTATTTCCTGTTTCAGGTTGGCTCTCAATTTTTTATATTCATTTAGGTGATATTCCGACTGAGTTTTCAGATTTCTGTGAAATTCTTTCTCATGCAACATACGGATAATGCGGGGAGTAAACCAAGCAGGAAATTTATTTTTACCCCGATGATTTTTTGGAAATTTTGGAACGCAAATGTCGAAGATTTTATACAATTTGTGATAAAAATACTCCACGGCCACATTGACGTCTTGTATAGGCGCAAGATATTCCCAGTTACAGTTACCCATCGAGTCACACAATAGTTCGAAATTTGCTTTTTTGATTATTATACTTGAGAGAAAGATTTTTGGATTCTTCAGAATTGTTTGTTTTTTTAATGACACTAAATTCCAGGCCCAGTACTGGATGTTTCTTATCTTCTGTTGTAAGGTGGTGAGTATTTTTTGTGACTGTGATTCTTCTGTTACTCAGAATCAAATCAAGGGTCCTCTGATCTTCATTAACGATGTTATTGTAAGAATCTAAATTATAACTGTTGATTAGTGAAATTGTATTCAAGTTGCTGTTTTCAAAGTTGTAATCAGTTCCATTTATGACAGGAATATTCAAATCACCTAAAACTACTAGCGAGGTATTGGGAGAAATTACTCCATCTATGTTGGAGAAAAGTTCAACAAAGCGTTCATGATCAGTTAATTTTGACAATGGTGGAAAATAAACATTGGCGAAGATGAATTCATTTCCAAGAATATCAATTTCAACGAAAACGGTTTCCAGTGATGTATCTAGCACAATTAATTTAGATTTGAATTTTTTTCGAATAGCTATCAGAACACTTCCACCCCATTTCTTGGCGGTTCGCTCAAGGTTCCTATCATTTCTATACACTACATAATCGTCAGTAAATAGCTCAGAATCATAAAAATCATTATTCAGCCAAGTCTCAGTCAAGCAGATGATATCGTTCCATTTATGACAGGAATATTCAAATCACCTAAAACTACTAGCGAGGTATTGGGAGAAATTACTCCATCTATGTTGGAGAAAAGTTCAACAAAGCGTTCATAATCAGTTAATTTTGACAATGGTGGAATATAAACATTGGCGAAGATGAATTTATTTCCAAGAATATCAATTTCAACGAAAACGGTTTCCAGTGATGTATCTAGCACAATTAATTTAGATTTGAATTTTTTTCGAATAGCTATCAGAACACTTCCACCCCATTTCTTGGCGGTTCGCTCAAGGTTCCTATCATTTCTATACACTACATAATCGTCAGTAAATAGCTCAGAATCATAAAAATCATTATTCAGCCAAGTCTCAGTCAAGCAGATGATATCGTAATGTTCCAAATTAAGATTTTGGTAGAATTCTGTCGTCTTAGTATGTAAACCCCTGGAATTTTGGTAATATGCATATATTTTCATATGTGGACATTGTGATAAGAGCTCTATCAACATCAAAAATAACAAAAAATACAAATAAAATAGAACTCGACTTAGGACTATATTCTTGACAGATAAATTTCGACCTTATGTAGAAGGCACAAAATTCAATGTAATGACTGACCACAGTAGCCTTTTGTGGATCAACAATCTCAAGGATCCTTGTGGAAGACTTGCTAGGTGGGCTGTTAAGCTCAGACAACATAGTTTTGAACTAATACACAAGCCCGGAGCTTCAAATGTCTTACCAGATTTTCTGTCCAGAACTCCTCCTAATGATTTGCCTAATGATAACCAAGAAATTTTGTTGATCGATATTAAGGCCGAAATATCTGATGAATGGTACACTTCACTTAAGAGAAGAATTGCAGAGAAACCAGGAAATTTGCTTTTCAAATTTATTCCCTCAAAGAACATAATTCAAACTAATGAAAAAGAATGGAAGACCAGCAGGAGACTGGCATATAAAGAATTTGAAACCTTATTTTGGGTCTAAGTCAGACATTTCTGTCTGTCTGTCTTAGTTTTTTGAGATATTTTGAGACATATTTTTGAAATTTTTTTGAAAATTTTTGAACTTTTTTGGAATTTTTTGCAAGTTTTTAGGAACTTTTTGGTAGCTACCGTGAATGTGAAAGTTCACAAAACACCTTTGGAATGTTCTACATTGTGACATTCAATTACAAAATATTGAAGGTCATTTTTTTGGGGTAAAGGTTGGTTATCCCTGGATTATTCCTAAAGCTACCTGAACTTGGACATGTTCCCAACTAGTGTTATCACGACAGTAACACCGCTGTTATTTATTTCCACTGCGTTATGTGGACAGACATAACCAGTGATGCTCCAAATACTGTTCCATTTGTTTTTCGGACGGGCTAAGAGCTGGTTATCCCTGAAATTGCTCCTAAAGCTACCTGAACTTGGACATGTTCCCAGCTAGTGATTCTATCACGGCAGTAACATCGCTGTTTTTTATTTTTGCCACTGGTTATGTGGACAGTCATAACCTGTGATGGTCCATGCACTGCTCCACCCTAACTTTTTGGAAGTGATCAGCACTTTTGATGCTGATACTTCACATTTGCTGTGGGATATTATTAAATTTTTGATACTTGTATTTCCCACAGTATTTTTTAGTACATTTTGAAAAGCCAAGAGCTATTTTTTTGTCTGTAGGGACCTTGGAAGCGTAGGGGTCGTGGACAACAACGTGATGTGAGTCGTCATAGTTGTCTCATGACATGTTGGGCTAACGAGATCTATGTTTTGTTGAACTTTTGTTTAGGTGAGTTCGATGGACAAATTTCTCGGTAGTACCGCTCTTTTGCTTCTGCACTTGAGTAGTCTCTAGGGACGACCTAACTCTACATGAATGGGAATACTCCCGAACGTTTTTTGTTGAATCTTTTTGTTTCAGGTTTGGCCTGTTTGAGGTTGTTGGCCGTATGTCACCCCAGTTGAACGGTGGACAGCTGGTTAAATCAAAATTTGAAATTTTACACTTTCTTTTTTTTCCACCTTGGGATTTTTTAGTGAGTTGCCTTCGTTCTTTTAGGAGTTGACATCTCACGGAATGATTCTAAATACAATTTCGATATTTGGATACTGATATTCATCTCGGTGATCTGAAGTACTTATGCCTCTGTGTCCATTGTTGATATTGTATGTAAAATTTAAATCACTCCAGATTCAAATTTTTTCTTGGGAGAGAGGTGATGAAGCATGTAAATTTTCACTACTGTATATTTTGTCTGATTTTTTCAGATTTGAGAGTCCTGTATATTATTCAATACTGCTGAGCACATATGACAGGATATTTTGTCACAATGTCATGATTAACATTTTTCAATGACATAAATTGAACTCAATCTGCTTTATATTATTTAATTATTCCCAAACCTGATATGTGGATACACACCTGAGATTTCACACTGTACATAAAATAAAAATACTATTTCAATAAATACGTCGTTGATATCTCTTGCTATATCTGCTTTGTTGTGATCCAAGTAGAAGGATGATTCGTATGGTTTTTTACAGGAACTTATCTGAAAGAGATGAATAATATCAAGTAATATGAAATACTATTTCAGAGA
This sequence comes from Phaedon cochleariae, assembly GCA_918026855.4. NCBI lineage: Eukaryota > Metazoa > Arthropoda > Insecta > Coleoptera > Chrysomelidae > Phaedon > Phaedon cochleariae. The sequence goes on along the minus strand of OU896712.1, from coordinate 34,478,576 downwards.
CATTGTCATACTCACTTTTCACACTGCTATTTTCACTTGAAACTTAATCACAGTAAGAAAATAGGTATTGGATTTTCCTGGAATGCTGAGGCGGATGGTTCCACTAGGAATTAACCATTGTGAATCAATTAACTTCGTTTGACATTATTTTCGTGATTAATGCATTTGATAAATTCAGGTTGAAGTTTTGATTTTGTTGATGAGTTGTTTCGCTTCACGTCAATTAGCTGTCGGTCATGACAAATGTCAACAGCTCAAACTTGTCATGCGCCAAACGCCAATTCGGATTGATATGTCTTCATAGCCGAACCAACTTAACCGAGTATTCGTGAAGAAAACGGACCAAAGGTGTGACGTCATTTTAGTAATCAATTCTGATTGGTTCAGATAGACATTTGGGAAGAATCAAGTCTCTGGAGGGAGAATCGATAACATCTTTCATTTTGGATATTCAAATGTTCCGCCAATTTGAAAAGCGGAAACTGTTAAATTGTTCTCGAAGTTTCTGGAATGTTGGAGGAGGGATTTACTTTCCAGTCGTGAGACAAAATCTCACTTTAGAACATTTTTCGTGGTGGTCAAGTGCCATTTTTGCGGTGTGAACCGGCTTCTGAAGTCCTGTACCGCCTGGCGTTCTGGATCACATCAGGATATCCTAGATTTGTTTACTGATCTATAAGGACTGCTGCACTCTACAGATTTTCTCGGGTTTTGGTTTAAGAGGCAGGATCTTCATGGTTCATCACCCAGGCATCCACGTGCCTACCTTCATCGTCGTTAAGGCCATTCCAATCCCCAACCCTTCGTAGAAGGTGAGTCTCGCATTATTTCCACGTTTTTTCTCTCTGCAGTCCAGAAATTCAGAACCTCATTGTCATGAAATATTCAAGGGTTTTACTGGAAGTTCAACAAACGGGAGTTATCCTACCAGGAGCACTGTTCTTTCCAGGAGTCATTGCTCTGACAGGATCTAATTTCTTCAAGGCCTTTGGTGGCTGTATAGTAGTCTGGAATCTATAATCTGGATATCGTCCCCTACTTGTTCCTGATATGATGGATTTTCGAAGTGGAAATGCGACAATCGTATCAATGTCATCTGACATCCATGGATGTGAAGTCAGCACCCCGCTCTCCGCCAACCTTCCTCTCAGCAGCTTCATCTGGTTGCATTGAAGCCATTCATTAAGCTACTCTGGATAACTGGTGTAGGACACACCATACAGGTTTTGACATGAAAATATATTTTTATTTTTCATTTTTATTCACTCCTAATGCCCAATGCTAGTGTGTATAATGGGCCATTTTTAAATCATAACCAGGTCATAAATTTATGAAATCACACATGAAAGGTACATACTTCCCCTCCACATAGTATACTATGCGCTGGTAGAATTCTTCAATATTTAATATTTTTTTAAAATCTGCTATGACTATAAAACGTCCTTACGGGAGCTCTCGAGTTTTCGAGTACAATATAAGGTTGATTTATACATATTTTCATCCACATAGTAGCAGGCAACAGTGTATTTTCTTAACAGGAAACAGGTATCTGATATTTTTTGATTATGCATATTTGTCGAAACCTGTGATATGAGTCCTATCATCATAATTAAATGATTTGGGTATTTTATATGACTGTTTTATTTGTTTATTGACATGACACTCCAACTCACAACATCTCTAAGGTAAATTTATGTATTTTAGTCTGGGATTACAACTAATATTATTCATTATCTGGTTGCTCAACTTTCCAGGTAACATTTCATATGAATTAAAAGATGCAGTGGCGCCCCATCTTTTTTGTTTAACCTTATGATTGCTAGATAACTGAATTTTTACTATTTTAACTCATTTTGATAACTCGAACCCATAGTGCCTACTGACGAAGAGCTGCAGTTCACAAATGCACCTATTTTTCATAAAATAGGGCTGCAACGTAAGTCCCTGTCTTTGCTGTAAACTGTGTAATTGTTATCAAATAACTCACCCTCCCTCGAAAGCTAAGTCTCTGTCAAGGCAACAATATTATACAGAGTGGGCCTTTGAAAACGAAACAGAGGCTCTGTAGGTCGCCAAAACCGGATTATCAAAAAAAATCGAAACAGGTCAACTACATTTTCGAGGGGGACATCTTTCTAAAATATTTTCAGCCCTGCGGCGTTGCCGCTTCTAAAGAAAAGAAGCAACAACTTTGTTATTTCAAATGGAACACCTTGTATTTTATTGCATTTTTAGATTCTCCCCGAAGAGCTGATTTCATTAATGCATCACACTCAGGGTCTAGCTGTAATGGTTTCAGGGATATAAAGTGTTCAGAATCGAGATTTTTCAACTTTAACATTTTTTTGTGTCGAAACTATTCATTATTGGTCAAAACGGCTCTCATGTCCCGATCTCAACTTGTGATTTACTATCTACTGACATTTATTTTAAACAAATACAGGGTGGTTCAAGATTCAGAATTCTGATCACCCTGTATCTGTTCCAATTAAATGTCAGTAGATAGTAAATCACAAGTTGAGATAGGGACATGAGAGCCGTTTCGACCAATAATGAATAGTTTCGACACAAAAAAATGTCAAAGTTGAAAAATCTCGATTTTGAACACTTTATATCCCTGAAACCATTACAGCTAGACCCCAAGTGTGATGCATTGATGAAATCAGCTCTTCGGGGAGAATCTAAAAATGCAATGAAATACAAGGTGTTCCATTTGAAATAACAAAGTTGTTGCTTCTTTTCGTTAGCAGCGGCAACGCCGCAGGGCTGAAAATATTGTAGGACGATGTCCCCCTCGAAAACGTAGTTGACGTGTTTCAGATTCTTTTCATAATCCGGTTTTGGCGACCTACAGAGCCTCTGTTTCGTTTTCAAAGGCCCACTCTGTATGATTCAGCTAATAGATTATTTTTAAACTGTGTAGATTTTGTGCGAAGACCCCTACAATTCTAATAGTAAAAATTTAGTTTCATTTGCTCAGTACCCAAGTATGTTGAATTCTTTTACATAATTATGTATTACTGTATGCACACAAAAAAATATAAATTGGTATATGATAATTGGTGAAAAGTTTTTTTTATAAGCCCCAGCTGATGACAACTTGAAATAGTTTTATCATGAATGTGGATAGCAATAAACTGTTTTTGATGATGAATATAACAATTTATAATAAATGAATGAAATAAAATAGAATAGAATAATTGATGATGCAATGATCTAACCAAAATTTGCTTTCGAATCGAATCAATAGTCTCCTAAAAGATATCAGCAATGGGGAAGACCATTACATTATCGTGAACTCTATACTGAAAAAGTACCAGTGAATTAATTTTGAATTTTTTCATTCATGCTAAGACGACGAAAAAAATAAATTAGTATATGTCCATTTCAAAACACACAATGCCTGCGCCATTTGAAATTTCATCAATTCATTGGTGTGACTGGTGCGACGTCTTAGTCCCAACACGCCTATTGTCCTTGAACTGACCAATTACACTGCAACACTGCAGAATGACGAGGTATCAGAGAGAGATAGCTACAGTTCGGGACTAATACGTCACGACTCCACCATCATATTTGGCTGTTTGAAATATCGAATGAAATATGCTGATTTCAAAACGATATAGATTCGATTCCCTTCAACTTCAACTCATAATATTGATTGTACATGAAATGTAAATCATGATTCGTCGATTGAAAGAGGTTTGCACGGATTTCTTCCCTCAGTGGTCTTCCCCATTCATGGCTGTGAAAAAGAAGCTACAGCAGTATACAAACTGAAACACAAAGAGAATTAAGACTGGATATCAAGTGATTTTCTGAATATATTGAAAAAACGAGATGATCTGTTTTGCGAAAAAGTAAAAAATCCATTAAACCCTGACCTAGCCAGACAGTTTTCAATACAAAAATCAAAGGTGAACATAAAACGTAAACAATTGAAAAAATATTACTTTGAAAAAAGTGGAATTATTAATAATTTGATGAAACTGAAAAAACAGACAGGTAATCTAATAGATAGTCCTGCGTGTGATGAACAGATATGCGATAATGATGAAGATATTGCATAAATCCATAAATATGGACTGATAACAACAGACCCATCTATGTTATTATATGCTCATTATCAAGAATCATTGAAAAAATCTATTACATTTCATATCATATATAATTCCATGAATACCAATAAGGATTTCAAGAACATAGCAATACCATGAGTGCTACAATGAACTTTGTCAATTACACTTCCTCTGCTCCGGATTATGGTCAGTATGTACTAGCGGTATTTGTTGATTCAAAGAAACATTTGATGTTGTAGACTTTGATACTCTATTGAATGGATTGGAAAATATGGAAATGAGAGGAAGGGCCCACTCCCTCATTGAATTATATCTCAGGAATAGTGGAACATATACCTACTTTAGTGATCGCGACTTCTAGTCAAGTAGAAAACACGATATTGGGTGTACCCCAGGGCTAGGTAGTGGGGCCATTATTATACACACTTCATGTTCTATCATTGAGATCTGCAGAACTTGAAGTGATATTTCAAATTTGCGGATGATACTGTCCCAGTATACGAAGCCACAGAACTAGCTCAATACCACCAATAGTTAATATAGATCTAGAACGGTATCATTCTTGGCTGTTCGTTAATGAATTTCAACTCAATATGATTAAAACAACCTATAAGAAAAATGAAAACTTACAGGATAAAAATTGGAGGTAGAATAATTAACAGGGTTGATGATGTAAAATACCTAGGACTAATAGTGGACAAAATGCTAAACTGGGCTAGTCACATTCAACATGTGGGAAAGGAAATAACGCCTGATAGGTGCTATTTATTGGTGCAGAGATTATACAGGGTATAAATTTGAAAACTCTCAATGGGATACTATCTCGAGAATTAAAAAAGTTAAAAAAACGTCATTAGGTACAGAGGCTTAAGAGGCGGAACTAGAACCACTATATCTCAGTGAAGGCACGAATCACCCCTTAGGCGCGGCACACCCCAAAATGTCTCATTTATTAGTATTTACCTGTAAAAAATTTTTTTATCCAACAGGGTGGCACAATAGTAATTTTCAAGGCAAACAGTCGAGTGGGGAAAAGACACTTTCCGCATGAGTTAGGAACAATATTTTTTCTACAAGCGTAGGAAATTGATTGATATGAGTATCATTTTCTATCTACTGATTATTAGGAATAGCTATTGTGAACTTACAGTTTGACGCATTATGTAGGTTCATTGCGGAAGTCAGACGGCCCATAAGGTGTTTGGTCTCTAGGTTTAAGACACTTCTAGGAAATGAGCCATAAATACATCTTCTCCATTCTGTTGTGTTGCGGGTTGGATAGGGTGAGCTGAATGATACTCAGGGTCCTGTTAGCTGGTTTTATTCACTATAGAGCAGTTGATGTTGATGGAGATGAATACAGATTGTGTACAGATGTTGAAAATTATAAATGTTGAGTGTTACAAGTCTCGTGGCAAAAATCCCCGCATTTTGCTGGCTTTCTTAGTTTTATACGCGACGCTTTCGTCACAGAAACGACGCTCTCATGACATCAATTCTGACCAATAAAAATAAAGAATACAATTTGACTAATCAATAATAAATTCACCTGACAATACGATGTTCTAAATAGGATTTTGTGTTGATCAGCAATATCGCTATCGTTTAATTGAAACAGAGAATTCAGCAGAAATGTAATGTTATACCTAACATTATATGACATCATGTTATCTTTCGTAACAAGTGTATTTGATAAATATTAATTAAGTTTCTCAAATAAGCAAATTGGAAAATTATAGAATCTAATATTTGAATACATATTCATGCTAACCTCGTAGAGGGTGTGAAGTGTAACTTCACAACAATTCGGTATTTTCATTTCTTTATTGTTGCACCATTCAATAAGACGCGTGTCTAGCTTCTCATACCTTTCTTTGAGACTTCGTTGGCAATAACGCATCTGTATCCCTATAGTTGGAAGTTTTTGATCACATTGTGGCAATTCCACTGAATCGAAAATGACAGTAACGCTGTGTCTGTCACTTCGACAATTACAAACTCATTTGAGGTTTTATTGGCATGACAACAATAATCGTTACCCATCAGATCAATCCAAATCTATAGGGAGATTCTTATAATAATCAATTTTTACTTTTCAATATTTTTCAATTTTCACAATAAATAGTGCGATTTGATGGATGATTCTGAACATACATTTTTAATACTGCAACAAACAAACTCAAACTCTCATATTCCATCACCTGTCACTTATATTTTGCCATATTATCATATCCTTGTTTTTCCCGCAATGTTGCGGAAAAATGACACTTCCCAAACTAAATGACGTGCGGGTTTATGGTGAATCACGCACGCTTGTAGAAAAAAAAACATTTTCGAATGAATAAATTGTATTGAGTTAAAATCATATTTTATTTGATTAGATGTTCAAGACCCATTCCATTCTGTTGTAAAAGCAATAGAATAGTCGATCAAATTACATTCTAACATTTTTGGAACACATCTCTTGAAATAAATCTGAAATAATTCATCCTAATAATAATTATGTCATGTTTACATCAAATCAACAATGCATACTTCCTCTCAATTCCTAGATATTTGATTCAAAATTAGGGTACATGTGGATCAGAACTATTTGAAAAAATTTTAACTTCACAAAATGAAGTTGTGAAAGTTTTATCCATATACCATTGTTGTAATCCTGGCAGCACCTCGATGCCCTAGAAGTGGTTCGGATTCCACTATAAGCTGTAGGTCCCGCTCTTCCTAACCCCGCACAAGTTTCGACTTCTGGGGAGTTGGTTCCCAACTTTGAAGTAACGATATACAAATTTTACAAATACATCATCCAATATAATTTATCAACAAACTTGAATAGGTACTACCTATTCCTGATGTGCTGCAAACTGAACAAGTTAAATTCATATACAATTTTATTAATGATAACCTGAAATCAAATACATTTTTCAACTTTGTGAATCAAATGTCATCATGATACTCGTACCCACACAGCACATGTATGTCTAATTTACGTACAATGTACGTCCATCGTGAGGACGTCCAATGAACGTACTTGACGTTCAACTTTGGATGTACAGTGAATGCATATATTTGGACGAATAATGAATGCTCATATTTGTACTCACAATGGATGTCCATATCTAGCATCCATTGGACTTACCGAATTGGACGTTGAACGTCCGATGGACGTTTATTGGATGTACTGAGGACACAACTTCGTGCGTACAATGGACGTTTATTTGTGGACGTTTAATGGATGCTCATCTCTGGAGAAAAAATACTGAAAAATCAAGTAGCAATTGAAGGTTCTTCTTTATATTTCTTTATATTATATAAACTGCTCCACATTTGAAGTGCGACAAGCGAACATTTTGTTTGTTTTCGAACCGTGATAACTTTGGATGAGATCAACCGATCTTTGATTAGTTTTGAGATTGTGATTGCCCAGTTGATTGGCTATAACATATTTTTTTTACGTTTCTCCACCATTCCGGAATTATGACCTACAGGATGATATCTGAAAGTGTGATACTTTCCGAAAAGTTTGAGGTCGCCCCGTTAGCAGGATAGTTTTTTTAAAATTTTTCTGACGGCAAAAACATGAAGCCTAATGTGTTTCCTCGAAATGGTTTCGGATTCCTCAAGATCCATACAGGATGTTTTGAGATATGCAATTTTGAACAACATAATGGCTATTCGAATTTTTTGAATACCTTAAATTCATTGGTTAACCCCTCGGTATAATATGTTGTCTGGGAAATAATCAGAAATTGTCAAAAATTTGATTATTGTGATAAAATATGCCACGACTAACTAATGAACAATTACAAATGGTTCTCAGAATGAGAGATGGTGGTTTGAATGTTGAAGACATTGGACAGTATTTCGATACATCAAGAGCTTCAATATACAGGGCAATCCGTCGTCACGATCAGAAGAAGGCTTCATGAGCGCAATCTGAGAGCGAGAAGGAGGGCATCTTGTACTTTGTTAAAGCTGAACCACAGGATAGCTCGAAGACTTTGGGCTCAGAACCATTTGAACTGGGGAATAGCTGATTGGAGGAGATGTTTATTCGTTGATGAGAGTAGGTGTAATATGTTCAGATCAGATGGAAGGATTTTAGTATGGCGAGAACGGGGTGAGAGGTTTCTGGAGGAAAACATGGAGGCGCGGGTGGCATTTGGGGGTGGGGGTGTTACGATATGGGGCGGTATCATGATGAATCATCGCACCACGTTGGTTATTTTGAGGGAAAGTATGAATGCTGTTCGATATCGTGACATGTGTATAAGAGATGTTGTTATACCAGTTGCTCAAAACTTTGGAGACAATTTCGTACTGGTCGATGATAATGCACGACCACATCGTGCGAGAATTGTAACCGAAGTTCTGAGACAACATAATATTGAAAGAATGGAATGGCCACCCGTATCTCCAGACATGAACCCAATAGAACATGTATGGGCTAGGTTAAAATTATATTTGAAGAGAAGAGAATGTGAAATGATGAATATTCAACAACTGGAAGATGCGATAGTGGAAGAATGGACAGCTATTCCCCAAGATTTCATTGATGGCTTGATAACAAGTATGCCGACAAGAGTTAGGGCTCTCGCAGCGGCCAGGGGTGGTGTAACAAAATATTGATAATCGACCACATCGGCCGTTGTTAATTTTTCTTTATTAAAAAAATATTGTGTTACGTATTATCTGTATTCTCTTCGTGGTTTATGTTCATCAATTCTCATTCTCTATATCCACTGAAAAAAAACATCCTAACTTTGACAATTTTATTCATAAAATAACCACACTACACATTCACTTTATTCCTCCCTGCGAACTAACCCTGAAGGTTTTTCGTTCAATCACGAAATCACTTTTGCTAATCTATGATATTGCATATCTCAAAACATCCTGTAGGGATCTTGATGAATCCGAAATCATTTCGAGGAAACACATTAGGGTTCATGTTTTTGCCGTCAGAAAAATTTAAAAAAAATTATCCTGCTAACGGGGCGACCTCAAACTTTTCGGAAATTATCACACTTTCAGATATCATCCTGTAGGTCATAATTCTGAAATGGTGGAGAAACGTAAAAAAATATGTTAAAGCCAATCAACTGATCAATCACAATCTCAAAACTAATCAAAGATCGGTTGATCTCATCCAAAGTTATCACGGTTCGAAAACAAACAAAATGTTCGCTTGTCTCACTTCAAATGTGGAGCAGTTTATTTATATATTCAATGTCGATTGCATGTATATAAATATATCGTTGATTCATGTCTTCTTTGGATTCCTGTTTTTGTAAGAGAAGATCAATATTATAGGTGAGTTGCTCTATAGGTATTCCGTAGTCGAAGCTTACAGTGTAGAAATCGATTGCCCATGCCCCAAATCCTGTTCAACTCAACTCAGACTGGTGAATTGAGCCTTATTCGAAACAATATTACATTGCTAGGTACTTCTTCCAAGCCGCACATTAATAATAAATGAGAACCTGTAGGTTAGGTTTATAATGTAGAATATAATCCTTATATGTATCATTATCATATAAAGACATATTCGAACATGCATGCTTTCATACCTGCTTTTAATGATCTGGGCCTAAATATGAACACATAATGTTCGCGGACATTTAATAACTGACAATGGCGAGCTCGTCTCGTTCACTGATCCTTGGTATACCGACCGATCCGACTTGGATCCGACCTTCAATGCATGCCTCCCCTCCATCGTGACAGAAAAATCAATAATCACACGTCCATCTCTGAATGTACAATTGGCGTTCATTTAACGTCCATAAACCTTCAGACTTGAAATGATGTCGAATATATATCTAGTTTTTTTATTATTCTTTATAAATATACTCATTCATTCTGCATCCATGAATACTTGAACTTACAATGGCTGTTATATGGACATCCGATTGGAGTTCAATTTTTATGATCAAATGTAAGTCCGTCCGTCTTTTTACGTACAATTGATGTTGATCAAACGTCCATTATAGTTTAGTCCTTGAGTCGACGTAAAATGGATGTCAAAAAGACGTTAATTACGGAACAAACATGTAACGTCCATCTCTACGAGTACAATTGTACATTCTATGTACATACCGGGTGGCTACGGAAGTATTGCCTACGGAATATCTCAGTTATTGTATGAAGCAGGTTTGTGAAATTTGGAGCGTCGATATAATGACATAAGAGTTAAAATTTGAGCATATTGACATGTCGAAGTTAACTTCCGGTCTGACCGGAAGTAACATCAACTTTCTTATTTTAAATGGAAACCCTATTTTTTTTTCTTTTCGCTTTATTCAGCATTCAATTCCCTTTCTAATGACATATCACAAGTTGGTATCTAGTAGGTGGTACCGAGTAGGCCGCGGAAGCAAAATGAAAGCTAAAAAATGACTTTCTATTATATCATTAGAAAGGAATGGCTATGCTTAATAGTACAGGCAAGAAAAAGTTGTATGTTCCTATTTAAGTTATGGAGTTAAGTACAGAGTATTGTTTTTTTCCCAATTTTTCCAATATTATTTTGGCGGCTTTTTTTAACGCCGACGAATGAAAATAAAATATCACAGTAGTAGCAACTGTTATCAAGTGACGTATGGTTTCCATAGCCAACTTTCCAATTTCAATCCGGTCAGACCGGAAGTTAACTTCGACATGTCAATATGCTCAAATTCTAGCTCTTATGTCATTATATCGACGCTCCAAATTTCACAAACCTACTTCATACAATAACTGAGATATTCCGTAGGCAATACTTCCGTAGCCACCCGGTATATGGTTGGGACATACAATTCTAAGCATCCAATGGTTGGGACCGTCCATTCAATATCCATCGACGTTTGGAATTGAAATGAACCTGAAATGGACGTCAAATGGATGTCATGTGCTGTGTGGGTAATCATACCAACATATTCCTAGAGACTGTGAAAACCAACATTGGTCTTCAAAATCCTATTGCACAATTTCGTGTGGCTTCATATTAAATACTCTACCTTATGACATATCAAATATCATACATTTTACTGATTTGATCATCAAGGAATAGTCTATAGAAAATAAAAAAATGTATAGCTATAACTATTAGCAATTGTATTTTGCAAAATTTTGTTCCGTGACCAGCATAACACGAGATTGATTTTCATTATTATTCATTAAGAGATACTTGATAGTAATCCAACTGTCAGTCAATCTCTTCCAACACAACCTACTCAGATTTCATACAGACCTTCCTTACATTGAAGAACTTACAACAAAGCTAACAAATGTTTTTAAATCAGATTAACTTCGTATTGCAATAAAAAATACAAAAACCATTTCCAGCCTACATAGTAAGATTAAAACCCCTTTAACAACACTTGATATCTCTAATGTCATTCATAGTATTCCTTGTCTTAGCTGTAATCAAGTTTATATAGGACAAACAGGAAGGCGTTCACAAGGTCGCATTACGTCTCATAAAAGCGATTGGTATCTGAAAAAAACTATATGTGCACTTGTGCAGTCTTAGAACACACCACAAAAGTTAATCATTTTGGCAATTTCACTGATATCAACATTCTAGAATCACGAAACAGTTATCAAAAAAGAACTTAATTGGAAATGATACATATAAAAAATGAACCTAAAAATATTAGCAAACGATCTGATATTGCAAACCTCCGTGCAATTTATAGTTATTTACTCACTTTCCAAAGAAAACCAAACCGTTTGTTTCGAAGTTGAATTGACCGCCCTTTTCAATAATATTGAGCACTGACAGTGGACACATGTCGTTCTGACTTTTTGAAATATCAACGTCATATTCGTTTTGGAACTGTTGAATGTCAAACACCATATGCTCACTATCATAACAAAATTTTACATGACCAATAAGGTGATAAAACTCTAAATGAATTAGTTTCAATATGTTTCTACAAATTGTGTTGTGTTTTGAAGTTTAACTATGATGTGCTTTAGCTGCTTCTCATGTAACTACTCAAGTTAGTAAGTTTTTTCAAATTTAACACAAAATACCATGTTTATATTGGGTCTCTGTTTTTTCAGATGCCTTGATAATGAGAATACATCTTTCCGAAAGCTCGACAATTCAATAAAGAGTTTTTTTTTCGCGCAGTTCACTTATTGTCAACTGTAAGGAGTTGATTGAAGTTTCCAGTTGAATTTTCGTTGTAAGTTTCGTCATACATCCAAATACAAATTCGTCACACCACTCCGAACATAATTTCAATGTTGATTTTATTGTGTATAATTTTCGAAATGAATGGTTAGTAAGCCTGCTAAAGTATATGGAAGTATGAAAAGTCAATATTTGATTTATTTATTGTTCGAGTATTTCACATATCCTACTGAGTGTGCGAACCAATTCGTGTTGTTCGTTAGAGACTTGTGTGAATCTTCAAGTTACTTGAATTATATTGGATTTCCACCGAGTATGGTCGAGCCAATTGAAAAAATATAATCTTCAATTACATAAAATAGTTCCGTATGATTCACTGTTGCGTTAAAGTTAACAGTGCTGCTTCTAAGATGGACAATGGACTGAAGGACTTCTCATGAGGTCTATGACCTGTTGATGTATGTACCAAATATGTAGATTTTATGAATAGTGTGGGCCAACGATAACGGAACAGTCTGTTTCGTTTCTGTTAGCCCAGTGTCTTTCAGAAAGTTGTCAGTTTATTGCAAAACTTTTGATGATATCTTCATTCGAAAATCGACTTGGGCGTTAAGTTTTGCAAGAAAAAAGGTGGAAAATAGCCTACTCGGTTGGGGTCACGTAAATTCCGCTTTGTTGTTTTTGTTTCAAATCAATCGCTGAAAATAGGCTTGTATGTTTGGTTTTCAAAAAGTCATTTCTTGTTTGATATCACACATGTTTCGAACGAGTAGGCCATTTATTATCATCTTTAGAGCCATACTGAACAGCCAATTCGAATTTCAAAATAAATCATTATTGAAAGTTTTTCCCATATGATGTAAACTTTCTGAAAGACACTGAAAGATACTCAAACAACTGATCTAACCCAATACTTAGATATCCTGGTTACTTATGAGCTGACCAATCATCCCTTCATGAAATATTTGAGTTCTGGGACACCCTATATCCCTACATTTAATTTATGTATTCATCTAACTTTTTTTTACAGGCCAGTCCCATCAATAATAGGACAGTCATAGAACGTCTCAAGCGGAAACGACAAGTTCTGTTGAATAGACAGTGTAAGTATGTTCGATTGCAAAATCGATATTTTAATGATTTCCAGTTTAACACTGACTCTATGATTTATCGATTTATTGAAAAGTTTTCGAGTTTGGGATTTCTATATAAACTACTCAACACTAATTTCGTCGCACACCAAAATGTCCCCTCTGTTATAATGTGAATAACTTTTTTTAGTTTAGAACAATTTGAATTTGGTTCACACTGTTCGATAGCCCAGTCCTTCAGCTATAATCTCGTACTTCGTTGAAATATAAGGGCATTCACATAAAACCTCTACATGGTGTTTTCCGACACTGTGCAAAATTTCGGAATATTCAAAAGGCTCTCAAATGGTGAAAAAAATTGTTTTCCTCCGATTGGCAGCAAATATTAATTTTGCTGACACATATCAATCAGCAAAATATTACTTTTCCTGCCTAGGCAGCAAAGTGGGTACTTTGCTGCCTAGGCAGCAAAGCGGTTACTTTGCTGATTGATATGTATCAGCAACATGAAAAATCCATAAATCGTTTATAATTTCCTTCATATTCCATCCGAGACTTCTCCGGCAACAAATTCAACTCTATATTTTTTGCCACCTCCCTTATTAACGGAGGTGTAAGTATACTTCCAGGTCGCTATCACTGTCCATTATATAATAATTTAAATATACCGATATTGTTTCGCACAACTGTCAGAAATTTCATGAATTGTCAAACCAACAACTGCGATTTCTATCAAATTTTATTTCAATTGAACACTATACAGGAAGAATAAAGAGATTGTGGGAATTGTATTGATTCGCAAAGACAATATTCTCCTATATCATTATGATAAATCGGAGAAAAAATCATATGTTCAACTCGGCAGCACAGTAGATTGACTGCCTTTGCTGGATTCCTAGCCTCGCTACGCTCGGCTATGAATTCAGCCACGGCAGTCAATCTACTACTTTGCTGCCTAGTTGAACAAATAACTATTTCTCAACATCGACAACAGGGGCATGGAGATGATCTCATTACCTCGAGATATTTCGCGAATCAACTCCCTATCTCTCTTATTTACAGAGTGATCTCAAAAAATCAACTTTTTGGTTTTGCAGTCATAACTTTTTTTTACGTCAACCGATTTTGGAAATCTTAGGCTCATTTTGAAGATAAAACTTCAAATGAAGAGATCTGGATATCAGAATTGACTCAAGATGGCTATCAAAGATCTAGAGTTTTCTTGAAAGTGACCCAAATCTGGAACGCCCTCCGAATCTCGGTTGGAAGGAGAATTGAATGAAAATCAACTTGTTCTCGGAAAAACAATTCATTCTGCATGCGTCCATATCTTCCTGGCTCTCAGTACTCAAGAATGTGCGTGAGAAAACACAATTGAAACATGTTCTTGCAAAAACATCAGACCATTTCTCCTCTGTAATGCATGGCCCGTAACCAACGTTACAAGAATCACAGTAAGTGACTGACAAGTCAGGTTAGACCTCGGGTTAGACGTTTTCGAATCATGAACAGATTTTGATAGTTTTGATGCCGCATCTAACGCCCGACCAGTTGGAACTGATTCCACAAATGAGGAAACAAGGGTAATCTTCCCTCCAAATCGCGGATCTGCTAAACACGACAGTCCGATCCATTCAAAGGGCTTATCTCCGACACGAATTGTTTGGTTATTACTGTATTACTGTTACGTAATTAGCAAACTGTTTTCGTGAAACTTTCACCATTTTTGAAATGCGTTTTTACAATGAATAAACGTTGTTTGCTTGAATACTTTTCCATATTCTTAAATCGCATGTTATGTACGTGACAACTGTTGAATAAATCACTTTATTGAAAAAATCAAAATCCGTTGCTCTTGTTGGTACACCATTCATGATGAGCCTCAGCTGGTCGGGTTTGTCAGTCACTCATTGTGATTCTTGTAACGTTGGTTACGGCGGGCCATGCATTACAGAGGAGAAATGATCTAATGTTTTTGCAAGAACATGTTTCAATTGTGTTATCTCACGCAAAATTCTCGACTACTGAGAGCGGCGAAAATATGGACGCATCCAGAATGAATTGTTTTTCCGAGAACTAGTTGATTTTCATTCAATTCTCCTCCCAACCAAGATTCGAAGGGCGTTCCAGATTTGGGTCACTTTCAAGAAAACTCTAGATCTTTGATAGCCATCTTGAGTCAATTCTGATATTCAGATCTCTCCATCTGAAGTGTTATCTGCAAAATGAGCCTAAGATTTTCAAAATCGGTTGACGTGGAGAAAAGTTATGACTGCAAAACCAAAAAGTTGGTATTTTGAGATCACTCTGTAAATAAGAGAGATATGAAGTTGATTCGCGAAATATGTCGAGAGAATGAGATCATCTTCATGCCTCTGTCGTCAAAGTTGGGAAAAAAATTGTTTTCACCATTTGAGAGCCTTTTGAATATTCCGAAATTTCGCACAGTGTCGGAAAACACCATGTAGAGATTTTATGTGAATACCCTCATGTTTCAATGAAGTACGAGATTATAACTGAAGGACTGGGCTATCGAACAGTGTGAACCAAATTCAAATTGTTTTGAACTGAAAAAAGTTATTCACATTATAACAGGGGCGACATTTTGGTGTGCGACGAAATTAGTGTTGAGTAGTTTATATGACGGAGTCGAAAATGTTATCGGCAATGTTGCAACGTTTTCAGTTATTCCGGAATTCTTGTCCACTTCCCTATTTCAAATGACACACCCTCCATATATGTACAGTCTGTCCAAGATAAGGTTGAACAGCATGGGGATCTCGGAAACGGTAGGAGATACGAAGTCGCTTAAATAGGGAAAAAGTTGCGCATTCGGAGGCTCATATCAAGAGCCTTAGAAAATTTTGAAAATTATTTTTAGTTTTTGAGTTATATCGAAAAAAGTGAATTTTTGGAATTTCTATTTTATTTTTTTTTCTCCGTTATTATCAGAGATACAGAAAAACTGAAAATACTTTTTCATTGCAACTTTTGATGAGGTTTAACGTGGTGATACCGATTTTTTTATGCGACGTTTCGTATTCGTGGAACCATCATCAACTTTTGTTTTTTAAATACGGTCCTGATAATTTTTTCACAGATTCTGTAAGGTTTTTTATTCTGAATTCAACAATGTACTATACAAGGTGATTCGAATGTGTTTCGACCTATTTCTATCCATCATCAATGTTTTTTCGAACTTCCAAAAGAAAAAAGCCATCAGTTCCACTTATTTCTGATCATTTAGTGTCAAACTTGATGGATTAGTTATTCAATACTGAAAAGTGAATAAAAAATATTTCACTACATCATTCGATCAATGCAGCGTTTAAAATTGTTGATGAATTCTTACACGAATTACTTTAACAACTTAACTTCGACAATACCTACAGAGACATTCATAACAAATGTTCAAAATGATAACCATTATTTTCTGAACAAAGATATCCTCTTCTCACAGTTGCTCCTAAGACATTGCTAAGCATTTCTGGGGTTATTCTATTGAATGCTTCGAAGACACTGTCCCTTAGTTCTTCTTCATCATCAAAGTTATTTGCGTGTACAAAGTTCGATATATCCCCTAAGAAAAAATCCAGCTGTGTCAAATCAGGCGACCGCGCCGGCCAAGGGATAAAAACGCACGGACTTCTCTGGAATTATGTACCGGAGCGCCATCTTGTTGAAACCAACAGTTCTGAACTTCCGCAATCGGTCAATCATCCAGAGCTTCCTCAAGATGATTCTCAAGCGAATTTCTATAACGTTCGGAAGTCTGTGTTTCATGGAAAATAGAAGGAACAATGATTCGTGTACCAAATATTGCAACCCACATATTAAAGCCGAAACGGTGTTGGTGTCTCGCTGTAATGTATAAATGTTCATTTTCTCGTGAACAATAATGTGTATTTTTTCTATCGAAGCTACCATGATTAGTGACCATGCTTTCATCAGTCCAGATGATTGTTTGAAAGAAATCTGCAAAATTTTAACATTTCCTGGTATACCACTCACAGAATGTCTTGCGACTTTCGTCATCGCCTGGTTTTAGCGCTTGACATATTCTGAATTTGTATGGATGGAATTTTTGTTTCCGCAAAATGAAATGGGTTGTTGATTGAAACCAGTTGATGAGGTATTAGTGTGTTGACTAATTTTCCTTCAAAATGAGTGGAACTGATGGCATTTTTCCTTTGGAGTTTCGAAAAAACATTGATGATGGCCAAAAGTAGGTCGAAACACAAATGAACCACCTTGTATAATACATGGTTGAATTCAGAATATAAAAACCTTTCAGAATCTGTGAAAAAATTATCAGGACCGTATTTAAAAAACAAAAGTTGATAATGGTTCCACGAATACGAAACGTCGCATGAAAAAATCGGTATCACCACGTTGACCGTCATCAAAGGTGCTACGAAAAAGTATTCTCAGTTTTGCTGTATCTGTAATAATAACGGAGAAAAAAAATAAAATAGAAATTCCAAAAATTCACTTTTTTCGATATAACTCAAAAATTAAAAATAATTTCAAAAATTTTCGAAGGCTCTTGATATGAACCTCCGAATGCGCAACTTTTTCCTCATTTAACCGATTTCGTATCTCTTACCGTTTTCAAGATCCCCATGCTGTTCAACCTTATCTTGGACAGACTGTATAACCAAGAGTAATTACTTATTTTACTGTTGATACTATTGATTCAATTTTGGTTACTATTTGGTGTTTAGACTGTTTCATATGCAAGTATATATTTGTCTTATAGGTATTACGGTTTGCCTTGAAATTGAACCCCCTATATTTTGAATGGAATTTGCCAAATGTTGGTAATGAGAATTTTGATTTAAAAGAACACACACCGATTTTTCATTACCTACTTCGTTCGATTATATTTTTGAGATTCTCTGTTGTTATTGAAAATGAAAATATCAAATGATATATCAATGAATTCGCTAAAATATTCTCTTTCAAATTAAACAAATGTATATAGGGTCATTCGAAATAATAAAGGCAACATGAATTCCGAAAAAAATTGAAAACCTGTCAGCATTGGTGATATTTTCGAATCTGCTATGTTTTGAAATAACCCTGTACAAAAATTCGAAAAATCTGCCTAATGGCCACCGAGATGTTCTTTCGGGTCCACACTTTCGCCCTTCACTCTATACGAAGTTCTCTCTATATCGTGTTTCGAAATTCCACCGACAACGCTTGACAGGTGATAACCTTCGTAATTCCATAATTACTAGGATGATGGAGACATACGGTCTTCAAGTGTTCAGTTCTCGAGATACTTACAGGGTGTTGAAGTTGGGAAATAAAAATAGTTTTTTCGCCATTACTCAAGAATAAATATTTTTGCATAAGAATTCGGCATACGGTTTCATCTTTGAATGAGTTATTTTTTTACCAAAAATGTATTCCAGACATTTGATTCAGTGGTGCGCTAAAGGGGGTTGTGTTAACTCACCTACCATATTTTTTACAACAATGATGAAATTCCGATTATTCTCAATTACTCGAATGCATATTTTTTAATGATCAAAATAAAAGCTTGCATATGAATTTTTCATAATTCTTAGTTGTAGGAAATTACAATAATCTAACAATGAGGAGTTTGGACAATGCACGTTTGAATTTGCTAACAGGCAGAATAGTTTTGAAGTTTTTTGGGAGATAATTAAACATTTGGACACCAAAAGTGTTTGGTAGCCTACTTTTCTCAACCTCCAAATAATTACTACAGAATATAAGAAAATAAGTTACATGTATGCAGACGGCAGCTTTTCATCGGAGAACAGATAAGTGAATTCGCATTAGAATTAAATGCCCATCAATTCAAGTTTTTTTAAGGGCGCCACTCAATTTATTTGAAAAGTTGATAATACTTGGGAAACTGAGAAAGCCAAATATTTACACCTAAATATGTATAAAAAATTCTCTTAGATTGCTGGGACAGACAAGTACATGAATGAAACCAAAAATATCTTCAAAACCTATTTATTACACCCAAATGGACAAGGCACATGTCAATCGCTGTAGAGGCCTTAGAACTTGCAATTAATACACTAAGATAATTACTCAACACTCAAATAAGAAATGAGACAAGAAATCATCATGATCCACCAGTAAAACGGGATAGTATAAAAATTACAAGGTCTGAAATGCTATGTAAAATGAATTAATATACTAAGATAATTACTCAAAACTCAAATAAGAAATGAGACAAGAAATCATCATAATCCAACAGTAACACGGGATAGTATAAAAATTCAGTTTGATATGGTGTAAAAAGAAATATGAAAAATGACAACCGCTGTCACATGGTACCATGGGAAAGCTTCACAAAAGCCTTCATTTTCATATGATGGTGAATGATGAAATTTATAAAAAACTAAACATGACAACAGGTGAAAAATTCAGTTTTTCATAAAAACCTGGCGTGGTCCTCTCCAGTGATTCAGATCACCCCGATCACAGTCCACTGGGTGCAAAGGTGAGCAGCATAGGTCACTGCGACGAACACAAACGAAAAGGTGGCCCTCCGCTGAACTGGTGGGCTAAGCTCCGCTGTCTCTCCTCCTGGTATTCCTCCTGGCGTTACAACGAAGTATAGCTCAGCAGCTCAGCATACGGTGCTGCGCCTGGAGTCCAGAGTACTCCTGGTCTCCACTGGTCAAAATCCCCGAACAAGATGGTCAGATCGTCCTATGGGAGATCTTGACGAGGGAAAGGTGGTGTCCTCAATGGAACTAGACACAAACAGCCTCCATACGGTCGTTTCACGACCCTACGATCTCTACCGAGGAGTATGGTCTCCTACGACCCTATTGAAAAAAATAGGCTCACTTAACATCCTGTACATCTCCTACCACGTGGATCACAAAAAGAAAAAATACAGCCAGAATGGCGAGACATACCAATTCCGAAAAATAAAATCATGCCAGTTTAAACTGCTTACCTTCTGCGAAGGGTCGAACCAGCACCAAAAAATTGGGGGGCCATGCTGTAGGGCTCCCAGGTGGCAATGGACAATCTCTCAATGATAACACAAAAATGACTTGGCTATTGGCCTTAGAGCTTGTAAAACACTCGAAAATACAAATCCCCAAAATGGGTTTGACTAAAAAGCCAAATTTATAGTGCTTACTGCCGGACCAACAAAACCTTCAGCCTTCTTCTATCATGGCCGCTGAGAAAAAGCCACAAGGCCGGAAGTTTCTCCAACTCCCAAACCCCTCCTTTTTCCCTAACTTCATCCAAAAATCCCTGGTACCATTATTGCCAACACAATACGTAGAAGGTCACACACAGGAGAAATTATTTTTCACATGGGTTAAACCAATGGCTGTTTGAAAAACTCTTCGACGAACCACGGGCTGTTTCAAAACTCGTCGACGAAACACTGGCGTGAGCCATCCTCTCTAGTCGTCCAAGCCAGCGGCAGTAACAATTGCTGACAAGACATGCGACTGTGAAGTGTGTCAAACTGACAATGACGTCCTGGAGAAAAACATCAAAAATGTCAAAGGTGTCAAGTGAGCTCATTCTTAACAACAATGAAAATCCTAGAAAATTAATAAACCTCTTCTTCAAAAGGGACACGTCCTAAGGGAACAGTCAACCTAATGATCCCTGAAATAGTCAAGCAAATCCATTCATCCTAGTTGGAGAACACTACAGGTAAGCGATTGTTTTCTTATAAGTCCCCAAAAAAACTAATTAACCTTTTGATTTCAGGCTAAAAGAACTTTCACTTATCAACCTGTCTTTCGGCATTGACCCCTTTCAATATCAGAACCTGTTTATTTGGATCAGAAAAAGAAGCCTCAGCTTGGATCATCACATCCTACAGGTGTACTGATATCAGAGAGGATGCTAAGAAAATTGATGATAAATTTCCAAAATAAAAGGTGTGTGAGATATGAATCAACTGCAATTAAAAGTGTTAACTATACCAGGTATTTGCATCATTTATCTGACTGAGTGTTCTCTGTGAATATGTACATAATTGATGATTTATTTACCTGAATATTTCCAAGACCTGTATGAAAATCAAAACCAAAACTATATTCAGAAAATCTAAACGCTACATCTACCCCTCTCCTAAGAGAAAAAATTGGCAACTTGTTGACACATTTTTTTATAAGGGTTTTGAACTACAAATACTGAGTAGTAACTAGTTTATGATTACTTTGGATTAAATAGTAACTGCGTGTACTAAACGTTCCTCAATGGAAGTCAAAATTGGTAAGTCTATATTAGGGGAAAGTCATAATCATGAAATGTCATAATTGGTAAAGTCAAATCCTTTTTCATCAAAACTACAAAAAAATATTTACAAAATAACCTATCCAGAAAATTGAATATTTACATCAGGGAAATAATGATGCTCAGGTTGATCAGACCTCTTGGATCATCAAAAAAATAAAAAAAAATAAACACCAGTGTCCAGTATGCATACTTTCAAGGAATACACCATGTATCCTTAATCTAGGTTACAACGGAACCATACTTTACTACATGACAGTAGTCTCTAAAATTATTTGTGCCATAACGCACCAAAAAAATTGAACTTTCATCTTGAAAAATTCCAAAAACTAATTTTTACCTAAAACCAAACCTATTCAATAGGTATACAAATCAAAATAACTATGGTTCAAGCAAAAATATCTATCCAATAGATTATCTACCCCACTGAGACATCTGAATTGGATCCAAAATACTGTTTTAAATCTTTGATATGCCATTCTCCACCAGGAGATCCATCGACATTATCCAAAGAATAAACTAAGCGAGATATCCGCTTTCTCACTGTACATAACACATACTTGGGGGCTAACTTGGCACTAAATTTAACTGAAGCATCTGAAAGAATTTTGTTTCTTCTCCAGACTTTATCGCCTTCATTAAATACATGATCTCTCTTTCTAAGATTGTAAGTAGATGCATTCCTCTGGTAAGCCTTATGTAATCTCTCCTGAACTGTCTTATAGACATCACAAAGACCACTGATATTCTGAACATAACTATCCCTGCTGTCAGGTAAAAGTTCAATATCTTGGGTGCTAGGAAGATTGCCATAATATTCACCAGAAAGAGGTACATTACGACCGAATGTCAAAAATGCTGGACTATACAGGGTGACTTCGTGTATAGATGTGTTAATAGCTTGCTGAATCCTAAATAATTCTTTATCCCAATCTTTATGATCTATTACATAACTCCTAATTGCTTGACCTATTGTCTTATTCGTTCTTTCTACAAAATTACATTGCGCCGAGTAACGAGGGGTGTACCATATTTTTTGTACCTTGTAGGTATCAGCTAACTTTTTAAACAGTTTACCAGCGAATTGCTGACCATTATCACAAACTATAAATTGTGGTACCCCGAATACTAAAAATACTTGGTTTTCCATGAATTTGATAACACTAGGTGCTTTCGCATCACGCATAGGACACAATAATGTATATTTTGTAAAGAAATCTGAGACTACCAATAAGTAAGTAAAGCCTTTAGAAGATCTAGGGAAAGGTCCCATAATGTCTACTGCAATAGTCTGAAAAGGGAATTTGACTGTACGCTCAGCTCCCATAAGTCCCATACGAGGAGTGTTTGATAATTTTTGTGACTGACAAACCTTGCATGATTTAACATATCTTAGAATATCACATCTCATTTTGGGCCAGTAGTAGTGTTGTTGTACTCTAGATAGTGTTTTGAAAAAACCAAAATGACTACATACAGAAGGATCATGTGAATCTTTTATAACTGCAATTCTTTGAGAATTAGGAACTATAACTTTCCATTCAATAATATTCGACTTGATAGGTATTTTAGAAGGAACATACTTGAAAGTTTGGTCATCCTCAACCTTGAAATGTGCATATGCATCAGGGTCTCGAAGGATCTTATTGCGTAGAGAGAAGTACCACTTGTCTGTGTCAACAGGCCTGACATCAATTAAATTTATTTCTAGACTATTTTCACCAGGAGGTATCCTTGAAAGAAAATCAGGTACTACATTATGAATGCCTTTTAAATGACGTAGCTGAAAAGTATGCTGCCGTAACTTGACGGACCATCTAGCTAATCTTCCTGAAGGATCTTTAAGGTTGTTTAGCCAAAGGAGGCTATGGTGATCAGTGATTACATTGAAAACAGTGCCTTCTATATATGGACGAAATTTGTCAATTAAAAATATGAGACTAAGTAATTCTCTCTCTGTCACGCTATAATTTCGTTCTGCTCTCGATAATGTTCTTGAAGCATATGCTATGACTCTTTCAACACCCTGAATTTCTTGGGTCAACACCCCACCTATGCCTACATCACTTGCATCGCACTGGATGGTAAAAGGCTGAGCAAAATCAGGAGGACACAGAATAGGTGCTGACACAAGAGCATTCTTGATAGCAATAAAAGATGCCTCAGCTTCAGAAGTCCATTCAATGGGTTGTTTTTTCCCTTTACCCTTCAACAAAGCACTAATAGGGGCAATTAAAGTGGAAAAATTCTCAATAAATCTCCTATACCAGGAACATAAACCCATGAAACGCTTAATTTCTGTGCTGGTAGTAGGACGTGCATAATTGACCATAACCGAAACCTTCTCTGGGTCGGTTCTAATACCTTCTCTATCAATGACAAAGCCTAAATATCGAAGAGATGTCTTAAAAAATTCACACTTCTTTAAGTTGATAGTTAGATTCGCATCCTGCAAAATACTCTTTACTTCTGATAAAAGTTTCATATGTTCATCAAACGTAGAAGAGATGATAATGATGTCATCCAGATAAGTGAATAAATTCGGTTCAAACTTGGGACCGAACAACGCATCACATAACCTTTGTTGTGTCTGTGCACTGTTACACAAACCAAAAGGCATAACGTTAAAATGGTATAAACCTCGACCAGGTACACTGAAAGCTGTTTTCTCCTTAGAAGATGGTGTTAACGGCACTTGCCAAAATGCTTTTCTTAAATCAATGCTTGAAATGTATCTTGCATTTCGTAATAAAGTAAGTATCCTATCGATACGTGGAAGTGGGTAGCTATCATGTTTGGTAAGTTCATTTAGCCTACGCCCATCAAAACAAAACCTATATTCACCAGAGGATTTTTTGACAAGTAACACCGGACTATTCCAAGGGCTATGTGATGGTTCGACGACACCTAATTTAATCATATCATCTAATTCTTCATTTAAGATCTTCAACATGTATGGAGACATTAAATATTGCCTCTGCTTAAAGGGCTTCGAGTCGCCAGTATCTATTTCAAGAGTAATTTTGTCAGTACGACCTAAACGAACATCACTACTAATTTCACCAAAAGAGTTGATAAGACTTTTCATTTGCTCTCTTTGTTCTGCTGTAAGCTCATCATCAACATTCAATTCGGAGATACTACACAATTCTGGAGAATTGGCAACAATGTCGACAGTTTCATCTGAAACTCGACACTTAATGTCCCAACTAAGATCATGAAAATCTATGGTTACACCAAACTTACTACAGAAATCACTGCCTAGTATAAAAGATTGTGACAGGGAAGGTACAACAAGTGCAGGAATGATCTGAAATTTTCCACTAATATTTATAGGTAAATCGACAACTCCTTCAACATTTTGATGGGCACCATCTGCAGTAAAAACATGGTTCAGGTGAGGGCTTCTGATTATTAAATCAAGATTTTTTATTGTCGTTAAACCTCCCTGACCTATGACTGACATATTGGCACCACTGTCCAAAAGTGCAATGACATCTTTATCAAAAAGTTTGATTTTAACATAAGGCCTGTTATCGTTACCATTTTTAATTAAAAGAGGAGCTACAAAGTTTTGAAAATCTTCCTCCTTTATTTCATCTGACTCTATTAAAATATTATTGGCTCCTAAAATATTTGGAGAAGATTGAGAGCCTTCATCAAAATTCTCCCTTACAGGTTTCCCTGTCTACACTTGTCGCAATCTTTTAACATAACATCTGGTGTACCACATTTAAAACAAAACTGTTTTTTAATACCAGACCTGCAAACACGAAAAGTATGGTTTGCTAAACCACATTTCCAGCAAATGACTGGGGATTTATTTGCATTCTGAGACCCACCAGAAGCAGAAGGAGAAGAAGTGCTATTTGAGATACTAGGGGCATTTCTGGATTTATTTTTCTGGTTTCTATTTCCAAAACTTTTATTTCTATTAAAAGGCAATCTTTCTGATTGATCTTTGGCAACAAAAGCAATTTCAGGGTCATTTATCATGGATACAGATCTATTACTAGAGTTGGAATTTGAAATAGAGCCCATTGAATCTGCTTCCTCCAATTTCTTACATAATGTTCCAAGCATTGAAACAGTATCAATATCACTGAGAGCTAGTCTACGCCTATAATCAGATTTTAATCCCAATTTAATGTATTTTACTTTGGTTACCTCAGCTGCTCCGTGACTGAGTCTATTGAAAAGGGCTTCCATACATGCTATGTAAATAACAACTGGCTCAGAATTATTCTGCTTCCTACTTTTGATTTGCTGCCAAATCTCATCATCAAAATCTGCTACCAAAAAATCTTTCTTAAGTTTTAAAACCAATGAGTCCCAATCATTGACTTGAGTTTTAATATAGCGAAACCAAAAGGTGGCTTTTCCAGTGAAAAGGTCACTAGCTGACTCAAACAATTCAGCTCTAGAAATATGCCTAGACTGTGCAAGTTCATCAATCCTTTCTATGAAGGACAAAAGATTTTTGGGCTCCCCATCAAATTGTACTCCTAACTTATAGACTGGGGTAGACTTTAAGTAAGGTGAAAAAGAAGAGTTTTGGTTCATACTAACTCCAGGGTTTACAGTAGAGTTCATCAATGGCATATTATTCTGAACAGGCTCAGGCTCCACAACTTTCTCATGCAGGTCTGCATCTAATAATAAAGCAGTAGCATATGATTCATTTTTAAAAGACAACTTTGCTGCATAGTCTGCATCTGCATTATTCAAAGGGATTCTCTGGATTCTCAGAGTAACATGAGTCAATCTAGACAAAGCTCTTTTAAATGTAGAGTCTGAAGATGGACCTTCAAAATCACTAATCAAAGTTGTTATCGATGCTAATGTGTTTTCAATCTCTACTTTATCAACTGCAAAATTAAATGACGGATCTACTAGGTTAAGAACATCTTGACCCTGTTGTAACTCTTTAGCAAACAAACGTCCCAAAGTCTTTCTTTTGTCATCCATATTCCTGTCTGAAATAACACCTCTAATCCTCAACTCATAGTTGATTTCTCCAATTAGCAAATGTTTAACTTTGAGTGACTCCATGTTGACTTATGCTTCACAAAAAGAACAAATGAAATATAAAAAAATGTGCAATCACAAAAATTATGTCAAGCAGAAAACACTAATCTCTGCAAAATATTTCACAAAAGAGAAATCTGTCAAAAGTTGGAAATTTTTCAAACTTGGCAACGTTGCAAATTTATCTAAAAAATGAAAAAATCCCAAATTGTAACTATTTAACTCCCAAATACGCAATTATTACAGACAAAAACAATTGCCACCTGCAGTGCTCTCAAACACAATGATAGACAGGCAAAAACTAAATCAGGATAAGAAAGTCTATTTTTTCTCTGTGGAAAACCTTCCTGTCTATATATTTCCGCTAAAGTGCCTATACCTCTCATCCCCTGTAAAATTGCAAAATATTTCATTCATATAAATGTCCAGACAACAATCTAAGGAAAATTAATTTTGAAATTTTGAATTCAATTTTGATAAAAACTTGAATTTCCAGATTTTCGGGCTCCACACGTTGGACGCTATTTATGTAGCCTACTTTTCTCAACCTCCAAATAATTACTACAGAATATAAGAAAATAAGTTACATGTATGCAGACGGCAGCTTTTCATCGGAGAACAGATAAGTGAATTCGCATTAGAATTAAATGCCCATCAATTCAAGTTTTTTTAAGGGCGCCACTCAATTTATTTGAAAAGTTGATAATACTTGGGAAACTGAGAAAGCCAAATATTTACACCTAAATATGTATAAAAAATTCTCTTAGATTGCTGGGACAGACAAGTACATGAATGAAACCAAAAATATCTTCAAAACCTATTTATTACACCCAAATGGACAAGGCACATGTCAATCGCTGTAGAGGCCTTAGAACTTGCAATTAATACACTAAGATAATTACTCAACACTCAAATAAGAAATGAGACAAGAAATCATCATGATCCACCAGTAAAACGGGATAGTATAAAAATTACAAGGTCTGAAATGCTATGTAAAATGAATTAATATACTAAGATAATTACTCAAAACTCAAATAAGAAATGAGACAAGAAATCATCATAATCCAACAGTAACACGGGATAGTATAAAAATTCAGTTTGATATGGTGTAAAAAGAAATATGAAAAATGACAACCGCTGTCACATGGTACCATGGGAAAGCTTCACAAAAGCCTTCATTTTCATATGATGGTGAATGATGAAATTTATAAAAAACTAAACATGACAACAGGTGAAAAATTCAGTTTTTCATAAAAACCTGGCGTGGTCCTCTCCAGTGATTCAGATCACCCCGATCACAGTCCACTGGGTGCAAAGGTGAGCAGCATAGGTCACTGCGACGAACACAAACGAAAAGGTGGCCCTCCGCTGAACTGGTGGGCTAAGCTCCGCTGTCTCTCCTCCTGGTATTCCTCCTGGCGTTACAACGAAGTATAGCTCAGCAGCTCAGCATACGGTGCTGCGCCTGGAGTCCAGAGTACTCCTGGTCTCCACTGGTCAAAATCCCCGAACAAGATGGTCAGATCGTCCTATGGGAGATCTTGACGAGGGAAAGGTGGTGTCCTCAATGGAACTAGACACAAACAGCCTCCATACGGTCGTTTCACGACCCTACGATCTCTACCGAGGAGTATGGTCTCCTACGACCCTATTGAAAAAAATAGGCTCACTTAACATCCTGTACATCTCCTACCACGTGGATCACAAAAAGAAAAAATACAGCCAGAATGGCGAGACATACCAATTCCGAAAAATAAAATCATGCCAGTTTAAACTGCTTACCTTCTGCGAAGGGTCGAACCAGCACCAAAAAATTGGGGGGCCATGCTGTAGGGCTCCCAGGTGGCAATGGACAATCTCTCAATGATAACACAAAAATGACTTGGCTATTGGCCTTAGAGCTTGTAAAACACTCGAAAATACAAATCCCCAAAATGGGTTTGACTAAAAAGCCAAATTTATAGTGCTTACTGCCGGACCAACAAAACCTTCAGCCTTCTTCTATCATGGCCGCTGAGAAAAAGCCACAAGGCCGGAAGTTTCTCCAACTCCCAAACCCCTCCTTTTTCCCTAACTTCATCCAAAAATCCCTGGTACCATTATTGCCAACACAATACGTAGAAGGTCACACACAGGAGAAATTATTTTTCACATGGGTTAAACCAATGGCTGTTTGAAAAACTCTTCGACGAACCACGGGCTGTTTCAAAACTCGTCGACGAAACACTGGCGTGAGCCATCCTCTCTAGTCGTCCAAGCCAGCGGCAGTAACAATTGCTGACAAGACATGCGACTGTGAAGTGTGTCAAACTGACAATGACGTCCTGGAGAAAAACATCAAAAATGTCAAAGGTGTCAAGTGAGCTCATTCTTAACAACAATGAAAATCCTAGAAAATTAATAAACCTCTTCTTCAAAAGGGACACGTCCTAAGGGAACAGTCAACCTAATGATCCCTGAAATAGTCAAGCAAATCCATTCATCCTAGTTGGAGAACACTACAGGTAAGCGATTGTTTTCTTATAAGTCCCCAAAAAAACTAATTAACCTTTTGATTTCAGGCTAAAAGAACTTTCACTTATCAACCTGTCTTTCGGCATTGACCCCTTTCAATATCAGAACCTGTTTATTTGGATCAGAAAAAGAAGCCTCAGCTTGGATCATCACATCCTACAGGTGTACTGATATCAGAGAGGATGCTAAGAAAATTGATGATAAATTTCCAAAATAAAAGGTGTGTGAGATATGAATCAACTGCAATTAAAAGTGTTAACTATACCAGGTATTTGCATCATTTATCTGACTGAGTGTTCTCTGTGAATATGTACATAATTGATGATTTATTTACCTGAATATTTCCAAGACCTGTATGAAAATCAAAACCAAAACTATATTCAGAAAATCTAAACGCTACAACCCGTTGGTTAGTTTCAGGTGCTTGAATGGCGCATGGTAGTCTACTTTCTTTCTAGTATTGTAAGAGTGCTTGTCACTATTCTTTATTTGCAAAAACATTCGACACAAAAAAATGCTAAAGTTGAAAAATCTCGATTTTGAACACTTCATTTCCCTGAAACCATTACAGCTAGACCCCAAGTATGATGCATTGATGAAATCAGCTCTTCGGGGAAAATCTGAAAATACAATAAAATATACAAGGTGGAAATAACAAAGTTGTTGCTTCTTTTCGTTAGAAGCGGCAACTCTGCAGAGCTGTTTCGTTTTCAAAGGCCCACTCTGTATAATCTGGTGAAAGTATCAGATGAAATTAGTCATTAACATATAAGGTTAACAAAACTGGACCGAGAATAGGGCCTTGAGGAATCCTTAGTGCATTATTTTCAGTCGATGAAAAAGCGACCGGTGTGAAAATAGAAACGGTCGCCGTATCAGAACCGAAATAATAGTAAATGCGCACAGGTGTGAAATGTTATCACATCGATTCTCCCGTTTTAACATTCAGATTTGGACTGAAACCATTGCGATCCAAATGTTTTGCGTCGATATGATGAATATGATGATTGTAATGATGAATTGAGGTTTACACACAAATAGGGTGCTACTACTCCCATATATAGATGAATATTTTCAAAACAAAATTAATTCATCGTTTTTGAAAATTTATTTTCAGCCAATATAATCGAAATGTACAGAGCAAACATACCTACCCTGTTTCAGAATTTGTATTTCAAAACTCACCCTGGAAAACCACCCCCGAATAGAATCATCGTTTCTGGAAATTTCTTCCCCAAAATATATTGAAAACGAAGAGAGATAACATCCCTACACTGTTTGAGAATTTGAATCCCAAAACTCACCCTGGAAACCACCCTCTAATAGATGAAAATTATGTAAAATCATCGTTTCTGGGAATTTCTTCCTCACAAGATAATCAGAACGAGCAGAGAAAACATACCTACCCTGTTTCAAAATTTGTATCTCAAAACTCACCCTGGAAACCACCCCCCAGTAGATGAAAATTATTTGAAATCATCATTTCTGAAAACTTCTTTCTCAAAATATATTATAAACGAAAAGGGAAAACATACCTATCCTGTTTCAGAATTTGTATCTCAAAACTCACCCTGGAAACCACCCCCTAATAGATGAAAATCATAAAAAATCATCGTTTCTGGAAATTTCTTTCTCACAATATAATCAGAACGAGTAGAGAAAACATACCCTCCCTGTTTCAAAATTTGTATCTCGAAACTCACCCTGGAAACCACCCCCTAATAGATGAAAATTATGTAAAATCAACGTTTTTGGAAATTTCTTTCTCACAAGATAATCAGAACGAGCAGAGAAAACAGACCTACCCTGTTTCAGAATTTGTATCTCAAAAATCACCCTGGAAACCACCCCCTAAAATATGAAAATCATGTAAAATCATCGTTTCTGGAAATTTCTTCCTCACAATATAATCAGAACGAGCAGAGAAAACATACCTACCCTGTTTCAGAATTTGTATCTCAAAACTCACCCTGGAAACCACCCCCCAATAGATGAAAATCATGAAAAATCATCGTTTCTGGAAATTTCTTTCTTACAATATAATCAGAACGAGCAGAGAAAACATACCTACCCTGTTCCAAAATTTGTATATCAAAACTCACTCTGGAAACCACCCCCTAATAGATGAAAATTACGTAAAATAATCGTTTCTGTAAATTTCTTTCTCAAAATATATTATAAAGGAAAAGGGAGAACATACCTACCCTGTTTCAGAATTTGTATCCCAAAACTCACCCTGGATGCCCCTGTGCCTTTGTGTTTGTATATAAATGTTTGTGTTATGCCAAAAAATTAAGAGGTGAAAATAAAGTTACCAGGCAGGAGGACATACACCACCATGATACCAGGACCAAAACAAATTCTAGACCACCCAAATATAGGTTGAGTAAATCGCAAAACTCTTATTTATATTTATCTTTAAAATTTTTTAATGTGTTACCTAATGAGTTTCAGTCTCCTAACATGAGTATAAGCACTTTCAGAGTAAAAATTAAAAACATTCTTTTAGAAAATGCCTTTTACACATTTGAAGAATATTTTGTTCATTTCGAACGTTTAACTAATTCGTAAACTGCCTAGTAGTAACAGATATTTTTGTGTACTGCTATATCTCTGTTTTTATGTCTGTATCCTTTGCCAAGAGTTTTGTATTTGACTGTATATTCACTGTACAATGTTTTTTTTTGTTTTTGTTATACTGATTTTGATTTATACTAATACTATGTATTCGTATGCAAACACTTTATGTATGTACTGCACGAATAAACTTCTATTCTATTCTATTCTATCCTATTCTAATAGATGAAAATTATGTCAAATAATCGTTTCTGGAAATTTTTTTCTCAAAATATATTATTAACGAGAAGAGATAACATACTTACCATTTTTCAGAATTTGTATCTCAAAACTCATCCTGGAAAACCACCCCCGAATAGCTGAACATTATGTGAAATCATCGTTTCTGGAAATTTCTTCCTCCCAATATAATCAGAACGAGCAGAGAAAACATACCGACCATTTTTCAGAATTTGTATCTCAAAACTCACCCTGGAAACTGCACCCGAATAGCTGAACATTATGTGAAATCATCGTTTCTAGAAATTTCTTCTTCATTATATATTCAAAACAAACAGAGAAAACATTCCTACCCTGTTTCAGAATTTGTATCTCAAAACTCACCCTGGAAACCACCCCCTAAATGATGGAAATTATGTAAAATCATCGTTTCTGAAAATTTCTTCCTCACAATATAATCAGAACGAGCAGAGAAAACATACCTACCCTGTTTCGAAATCTGTATCTCAAAACTCACCCTGGAAACCACCTCCTCAAAGATGAAAATCATGTAATATCATCGTTTCTGGAAATTTCTTCCTCACAATATGATCAGAACGAGCAGAGAAAACATACCTACCCTGTTTCAAAATTGAAATCTCAAAACTCACCCTGGAAACCACCCCCCAATAGATGAGAATTATTTAAAATCATCGTTTCTGGAAATTTCTTTCTCAAAATATATTATAAACGAAAAGAGAAAACATACCTACCCTGTTTCAGAATTTGTATCTCAAAACTCACCCTGGAAACCACCCCGCAATAGATGAAAATCATGTAAAATCATCGTTTCTGGAAATTTATTCCTCACAATATAATCAGAACGAGCAGAGAAAACATACCTACCCTGTTTCAAAATTTGTATCTCGAAACTCACCCTGGAAACCACCCCCCAATAGATGAAAATTATTTGAAATCATCGTTTCTGTAAACTTCTTCCTCAAAATATATTATAAACGAAAAGAGAAAACATACCTACCCTGTTTCAGAATTTGTATCTCAAAACTCACCCTGGAAACCACCCCCCAATAGATGAAAATCATGTAAAATCATCGTTTCTGGAAATTTCTTTCTCAAAATATATTATAAACGAAAAGAGAAAACATACCTACCCTGTTTGAGAATTTGTATATCAAAACTCACCCTGGAAACCACCCCCTAATAGATGAAAATTATGTAAAATAATCGTTTCTCGAAATTTTTTTCTCAAAATATAGCATTAACGAAAAGAGAAAACATACCTACCCTTTTCAGAATTTGTATCTCAAAACTCACCCTGGAAAACCACCCCCGAATAGCTGAACATTATGTAAAATCATCGTTTCTGGAAATTTCTTCCTCACAATATAATCAGAACGAGCAGAGAAAACATACCGACCACTTTTCTGAATTCGTTTCTTAAAACTCACCCTGGAAACCACCCCCTAATAGATGAAAATTATGTAAAATAATCGTTTCTGGAAATTTCTTTCTCAAAATATATTATAAACGAAAAGAGAAAACATACCTACCCTGTTTGAGAATTTGTATATCAAAACTCACCCTGGAAACCACCCCCTAATTGATGGAAATTATGTAAAATAATCGTTTCTGGAAATTTTTTTCTCAAAATATAGCATTAACGAAAAGAGAAAACATACCTACCCTTTTTCAGAATTTGTATCTCAAAACTCACCCTGGAAAACCACCCCCGAATAGCTGAACATTATGTAAAATCATCGTTTCTGGAAATTTCTTCCTCACAATATAATCAGAACGAGCAGAGAAAACATACCGACCCTTTTTCGGAATTCGTTTCTCAAAACTCACCCTGGAAACTGCCCCTGAATAGTTGAACATTATGTAAAATCATCGTTTATCAAAATTTCTTCTTCAATATACATTGTGTTTGGTGCATCGTGTGCGAATAAAGGGGTCATCTGCTATCCTCGAGGCTATCCTTTGTATTATATTTAGAGAAATAAATAGTTTCTTTGCATCTGAAAAAAAAAAAAAAAGACCTAAATTCCACATTCAAGTTCAAATTTAAAAAGTATAAACCGTAGACTCTGAATTTCAATTTTATCCAGATGTGTATCGTGTCAAAGTACTTTTAAATACAATAACAGTGACATAAGTCATCTAGTTTTTTTTTTTAATTTACTCGCAATGTTTCGAAATATGTAAAACTCAAATTAAAGCTGTGACTTTACATGGCTACAAAAAAAACCAAAAGCGACCAGGATCTTTCAACTCCTCCAAAAATTCTCTAGTCTCTCCTCTTGCTAATGATGTATCACATGCCATAAATATCTCTTAACAACTTTGTGAATTCGCTGGAATTGTGAATCGAGTCACATAAGGCAAATATTCAGAATCTGAACCCATTAAATTTGTTATCTCACTGTTTTGAGGTGAAATCTGTCTCGTATCTCTATTTCTTCGTGGATTATACTTGAAATGAATAAAAAATAAAATTGACATTGAAATGATAGAACTGTATATGTTATTGAGGAATACAAGAAACTGATTTAATTTTCTCATATTTCAAAAATATTTCTTGAGGAATTGCATATTTCGTTCGAATTGGTGCAAAATTAGTAGAAATAATAATTCACGAGTCTTCTCGAATTCTTTTCGATTCTCAAACAGATGGGCAACGGATCATTCTCGAATTTTCCTGCTTTTTCAGAATTTTTGGGTACCGGAAAGTCCCTTTATTGTCGTACGAATGTTTTCGTGTCGATTTTTTCTTCTTTATATGACGGTTGAAATTCCTCAAATTAATTCGGACCGGTAAGGTCTGTAGAGTATCTCATTGTTTTGCGTTCAAATAACGTAACAGCTAATCTGAAACCACTCTGAAACTGAACTGTGTACAGCCTCAATAGTATATTGAGACAAGGTACCAAGGGTTGCAATGCCTGGCTCGTTTCGGTCATTTTTCCAGTCAATGATTCGTTCATAAGTCCACTTCAAATGATTATAATGGAGGTTAACTGATCTGGAACCATGCAAATGTCCCGGAATTATGCGGTATAACCGGAAAAATGTCCCAGAACAATCCATGAAAATTATGTACAAAACAATTCGAGGACATTCATTTGGACCCGTAGAAAATGAATATATTTCGAATAATTCAAGATTACTGGAGAAAATTGATGGTGTTCTTAGGAATAATTGATCCTTTTGGTATCGAATGTGCATAGTCGGCTTTGATTGCCGATAACTGAAAAAATATAGGTTTTTGCGGTCTGATCGAGGTATTGATTGATTCAGCATGGTCTGATTATTCGCGGATATTCCTGTTTTTTGCGAAATTGATATCGGAAAGTTCTTGTGTTGTTCCGTACAAATGTTGGTCGGTTTTTATTCCCAATTCTGAAATGGATGTGTACAGTCATAACGTCATATTGAGACGAATGATCGTGAAATGCAATGCCTGACTATGGCCAATGGATATACAACATGGACATAATGGACGTCCGATGAACGTCCAGTCACATACATCGAAATGTCCAGAAAATGTTAAAACCTCACAGGAATTAACATCCTATAGACGTACATTCAGAATGTTCTATGGACGTACATTCAGGATATCTAATGGACGTACAATCAGGATGTACAATGAATCTATATTCAGGATGTTTGAGGAACGTACATTCAAGATTTCCAATGGATGTACATTCTGGATGTCTAATAGACGTACCTTCAGGATGTTTAATGGGCATACATTCAGGATGTCCAATAGACGTATATTCGGGAAGTTGAATGGACGTTCATTCAGGATGTCTAAAGAACGTACATTCATGATGTCCAATGAATGTGCATTCAAAATGTTCAATGAACGAACATTCAGGATGTCCAATGGACGTAAATTGAAAGCAGTCAGAGGATGTCTTTTGGAGACGTCCAATGGATGTACGGATGTTCAATGGATGTACACTAAAAGCAGTCAATGAATATCCAAACAAAGAATCTGTAATAATATGAAATATCATTTATTACAGATATATGTGTACTGTACAGTATCATTCAATATACGTACAACATATATTTAGAGTTGATTGGAATCACGACATTCATGAAATATTCAAGTAATGAACAAATATTATCTGAGAAAACATTGATTCAAGAAACTGACATGATGTAGTACTTAGGTTGTTATCCTGATTTCTTGAAGAAAAAATTCGATTAAAATCAAACTAAGACATAATACGGATTTCCTTCCGTGCGATTCAAAGTTGAAAAAGTTAGATGTAGGTTCACCTATAACACATATCAGTATGGGGATAGAAATAGTGAAATTATATGGCCACCACAGGTTAGTTGAAATTCTATATATTGTATGTCCTGCGAACACTACTTTGGAGGTACAGTGACTATCTGAACCACAACAACTACTCGCATCTTCAGAACCACATTATGGAAATATATTCCATATATATATAGTCCATATTTGGGCATCTATTGAACGTAACCCGATTGGACGTTAAACTTTCAATTTACTCAGCCATTAAGTCTCTTGTATTTTGAGCTCATAGGTAATCCACAGAATATCATGAAATATCTATTCCACATTCCACATAAACCATATGTATGAAATAGGTATATGCAAAGGAATATCTGAAACATATGCTAACGTAGTACCTACTTTGAATGATACAGTTCCAAATAGTCTGAATTATAAATTACATCACAAACACAACACACAAAATGGCGTAACATCCTTGTCTGTCGTAAACATAGGTATATATTGGAGCACGACTCGATCAGTCTCCTCCGTTGTTTAACTTCATGTTCCGATCAGATCGCCACCTCGCATCCATTTCCACCATGCGTCCATCTTGTTAACGTACAAACTGGATCCAATGATGTTCGTTACTTGGAAGTTCTTGAACTAGCATACCATGTGTTTACGCCACGCGTAAATTATCGCCCTGTATATTAGTTATGTTGATAATATATAGTTATAGTTTATTTTATAAGGTATCAAAAATATCTAGGTTCAATTACTGTCCTTCATTGGGAATCCCTTCAGTTTTTTTTTATCTGAAAACATTATTTTGTTTATGCTGGGCTTGACCTTTTTTGTTTTTTTGTGGAAGTCAAGACTCGGCGATTCAGACCGGCCTATCGCGAAGATATCGAATAGATATCCGGCAGTACCAATTGACTCTTCGGTATACGCGCATGTATTTAAAAATATACATTGTTTGACGTGCCAAACCCCATTTTTTGGTGACTCGTAATCTCATCTCTCGTGAGTAACCCCTAGTGTGCTATCTCCCACCAACATACAGTCCACTCATTCCCCCTTGGAGGACGGTGGTTGCAACCCCAGAAGACCTGCTACAAGTTGGAGAGACCATAAAAGGAATACCAGGTAGGCCAAGTTTAGCCGTCTTCTTGACTTCCTAAATGTTTGCAACTTCAACCTAGTCCCCGCTACATAACATTACATAACATTTTAGGTCCTTCGAGCCGGATCGAGTAGACTGGGGGTATTCTCAATGAAAATATTTCAATATTTTCAAAGCAAATTTAGCTCTGAAAATCAATTCACTAAATCATTTCAGGTATCGACGTGGTCGATATACCAGTTTTTGTGTCTCGTGGGTTCTCCGTTTTTGAACAGTTGCTACGGATGTTTTTCTAGCCGCTCTCGGAGGTATTTTGACAATTTTATGTTCTCGCCTACTCGTGCGAAATATATTGTACTTTTTCTTTCAGTGCAATTGTTTTACACCTTTATCGATAAAGTAATACGTAGTTCTCTGATAAACCGATTGAAATATCGTAGGATTAGTTTGTCAACATCCATTTCTTTCGGGTTTCTCTCGTTCTGTTGATAGCTGTGTAGCCGAAGCCGCTAAAGTGAATATTTTCATTATTATGGCGGCAAAACAACTCAAGCAGTACCGCGCTGCTAGAGAAATTCATCGCAATAGAATTCATGAAACTTTTGAATTAGCTATCGCTGCTTTAGATGATCAGTCACAACACAGTTCCCTTAAAGTCCGGTTCTCTGAATTAGGAAATATCTATGCGGAATTTAACTCATGTCATAACTCAATTATTCAGTTGTTATGTGTCCAAGAGGAAGCAGCGGGGATTTTGGAGGAAGACAATGAGTTTCGGAAAGATGCCGACGATGAATATTTTCGCATTAAAACTATTTGTTATGATCTCTTCGAAGCGAATCAACTTACTTTCCCAAAAGTCTCAAGTGTCAGGCTGCCGAAATTGAATGTTCCTAATTTCAATGGGAATTTGAAAGCTTGGCCGACGTTTATAGATTTATTTAATTCATTGATTCACGAAAACGACTCCTTATCGAACATAGAAAAGTTCCAATACCTCTTATCAGTTGTGTCGGGAGAAGCTCTTTCTTCACTAAAAAATCTCCCGCTCACCAATAACAATTATTCAATAGCATATAATACACTGACATCTCGATTCCAAAATAAAAGATTATTAGCCAACTTTTATTGGGAAGAAATAGTTAATGCTCAAAAGATAACCTCAGAAGCTTCCCGTAATCTGAGACATTTATTAGACATATTTAGTGATAATTTACAAGCTCTGAAAAATTTACAATTCCCGGTTGAGAGCTGGGACTTTGTATTGTTTCATTTATTGAGTAAAAAGATTGATTCAGAATCTCTAAAACGTTTCGAGTTGGACAATTCATCTTCAGACGTGCCAACTTATGAAAGTCTTTATGAGTTTCTGAGTAAGCAATGTAAAGCATTCGATTCAATGGGATTGGTCAAAAGTAGTATGAAATACAATTCAAATATACAAAATAAGAAACCTGTAACATTGAATAAATTTGCTCCTCCATTTTCTTCGTCCTCTCTTTTGGTAGAGACTAAGTCGAATGTTAATCGATGTGCCCTATGTAAAGCTCTACACACAATTTACCAATGCCCTACGTTCTCTGCTAAATCTCCAAAAGAGAGGTACGACCTAGTAAAACAAAATAATTGGTGTACCCACTGTCTGGGTTCCAAACATACTGCGAGACATTGTAACTCTGCCTCCCATTGTAGGATCTGTAATAGTTCCTGTCACCACACATTACTACATTTCGGTTCTAACTCCTCTGATGTGCCTCAGCCTCCTCATCACATTGCTCCGTCTAGCAATGCGGAAACCTCCTCGGAAAGTTCGGCTATAAACCCTGAAATTCAAATTACATCCATGACAAATGTTCTGCCCACCTCCTCAACGGTACTCCTCTCTACGGTTCAACTCCAAGTGCTGGATATTCGTAACAATTTTCAAACTATAAGAGTTCTCTTGGATTCTGCAAGTCAAGCCAGCTTCATTACTGAGAAATGCTGTCATAGGTTAGGTTTGAAAAAATCGAATCTTCCCCTTTCCATTAATGGGTTAGATCAGATGCAGT
Source organism: Phaedon cochleariae (assembly GCA_918026855.4). Lineage (NCBI taxonomy): Eukaryota > Metazoa > Arthropoda > Insecta > Coleoptera > Chrysomelidae > Phaedon > Phaedon cochleariae. Next base: position 34,439,249 of record OU896712.1, on the reverse strand, counting down.
CTGTAGCTTCAAATGTTGTTACTTGCCATATCGCTCCGCTCCATTCATCAATTCCCGTTTTTACCGTGGAAGCCGCAGTGCTTCCCCGAATATGTGCGGATATGCCAGCATACACTTTCTCTATTGCCGAATGGTCATATATAGCCAATCTCAAACTCGCTGATAACAGTTTCAATGTATCTGGCCCCATTGATATGCTCCTAGGAGCTGACATTTTCTCCTTGATTTTAAGGAATGGACAAGTGGTTGGTCTTAAAGAAAATCCCATCGCTTTCAATACCATATTTGGATGGATCCTAATGGGAAAAATGTCGTCGATCCCAAAACTCTCCCCATTAACCTCTCTGATGACTTGCTGTGATTTAGACACTACTCTTAAACAGTTTTGGACAGTCGAAGAAAGTCCACAAGCCAAGATTTGTTCAGCTGAAGAAATCCAATGTGAGGATAATTTCAATAAAACTCACTTTCGTACCCCTACTGGCAGATATGTGGTATCCCTCCCGTTCAAAGATGATATTGAACCTCACTTCCAGGACACTCGTAAACACGCTCTTCGATTACTAAACTCATTGGAACGTCGCTTAACAAAAGATCCTCCGCTGTATTTAGAATATTGCAAGTTCATGAGAGATTATCTGGATAGCAATCATATGGAACTTGCGCCCTCTATACAATCTTCACCACAAGTTTGTTATATTCCTCACCATTGTGTGATCAACCCGAATAGCTCGACTACAAAATTGAGGGTTGTTTTCAATGCTAGCTCTCGCTCATCCTCGGGTCTTTCTTTAAATGATCATTTACTTGTTGGAAAAAAACTCCAACAAGATATTGTAGCCCTCTTGCTGAATTTTCGTACACATCTTTATGTATTTACGGCTGACATCAAAGGTATGTATCGTCAAATACTCGTAAATGAATGTCACCGAGATTATCAACGCATTCTGTGGCGATTTTCACCCTCCGAGGAGGTGCGCGATTATCGACTCAACACCGTCACTTTTGGAGTGAACTCATCACCCTTTCTCGCGATAAGAACTCTTTATCAGCTAGCCCAAGATGAAGGAAAGGATTTTCCCTTAGCCTCATCAGTATTGACGACTGATATTTATGTTGATGATCTCGTCACTGGATCTAGCACGTTAGCAGATGCCAATGAACTACAATGTCAGTTAATTAAGTTGCTCGGTAGGGGTGGCTTCAAGCTCCGCAAGTGGGCAAGTAATCACCCCAGCCTTTTGGAAAAATTTCCTCTCGAAGAATGTCAACAGGACCATTCTTTCGACTCTCAAGATTGTGTAATAAAAATTCTAGGATTAAAGTGGTTTCCCTCTCAAGATTACTTCTCGTATAATGTCATACCCCTGGACAAAGTATGCACTAAACGAACAATTTTATCTCAGATTGCCAGGGTGTTTGACCCCCTTGGTTTTCTTACCCCCGTTGTGTTTTCAGCTAAACATTTGATGCAATATATCTGGAGTTTAGGTCTGGAATGGGACGAAACTCCACCCTCAAACGTTGTTGAAAAGTGGACGCACTTTCAGATGGAATTACCACTCCTCTCTAAATTAACTATATCTCGGTATTTCCCAACATCCTCTCAGTATTCTGAACTCCACGGTTTTGCAGATAGTTCCGAACGTGGCTACGCCGCAGTCGTGTACATTCGAGTCTTGCATTCAGAAAATAAATTCCAAACTTTTCTCATTGCCGGCAAGTCAAAAGTGGCTCCTCTAAGAACTTTGTCTGTGCCCCGTCTGGAACTTTGTGCTGCTGCACTTTTGGCAAAGCTGATGAGGTTCATTTTGGATACTTACTCCACACGAATCAAGTTTCAGCGTATTTTTGCGTGGTCTGATTCAATGACCACTCTTCAATGGATAAAATCCTCAGCTCACCGGTGGCATACTTTCGTTAGTAATAAAGTGAGTCAAATTCAAGATCAAATATCTCCTGAACTCTGGCATCATGTTCGCAGTGCTGAAAACCCCGCTGACTGTGCATCGCGAGGCTTACTCCCCTCGGAATTACTAGAGCACCCTCTGTGGTTCACCGGCCCCTGGTTCTTTGATCTTCCATGTGAAAAATGGCCTGCTCCTCTCAGTATTGTCCCCTCTCCAGAAGCAGCTCAGGAGGAAAAAACGATTGTCTTGAGTTCATTCGTTTCGTTGGATACGATAGACTCTCTTCTAGAAAAGTTTTCTTCCCTCAATAAAATAAAACGCATAGTGGCGTATTGTTTACGTTTTATAAATAATTTGAAAAATCCTCACGATAAGAGACTGGGTTCTTTCTCTCAAGCTGAGCTACATTCGGCTTTATTAGTGTTAGTAAAAAGAACTCAACATTTAGAGTTCCAGCAAGAAATCTCTAATTTAGAAAGTAATTCTCCGCTTTCTAAACCATTCAGAAAATTGAACCCCTTCATTGGAGATGACGGTCTACTGAGAGTGGGTGGTCGTTTGTCACATTCGGGCTTATCTTATGACCGTAAACATCCCGCTCTTTTACCCCGAAAGAGTCGTTTGACTTTCCTCATTATTCAATCTTTTCACACTGAAAACCTGCACCCTGGGCTACAAACATTGCATTTTTTACTTGTGCAGCATTTCTGGATTCTTTCTCCAAAGAGAGTCGGAGAAAGAATCCAGAAATGCTGCACAAGTAAAAAATGCAATGTTTGTAGCCCAGGGTGCAGGTTTTCAGTGTGAAAAGATTGAATAATGAGGAAAGTCAAACGACTCTTTCGGGGTAAAAGAGCGGGATGTTTACGGTCATAAGATAAGCCCGAATGTGACAAACGACCACCCACTCTCAGTAGACCGTCATCTCCAATGAAGGGGTTCAATTTTCTGAATGGTTTAGAAAGCGGAGAATTACTTTCTAAATTAGAGATTTCTTGCTGGAACTCTAAATGTTGAGTTCTTTTTACTAACACTAATAAAGCCGAATGTAGCTCAGCTTGAGAGAAAGAACCCAGTCTCTTATCGTGAGGATTTTTCAAATTATTTATAAAACGTAAACAATACGCCACTATGCGTTTTATTTTATTGAGGGAAGAAAACTTTTCTAGAAGAGAGTCTATCGTATCCAACGAAACGAATGAACTCAAGACAATCGTTTTTTCCTCCTGAGCTGCTTCTGGAGAGGGGACAATACTGAGAGGAGCAGGCCATTTTTCACATGGAAGATCAAAGAACCAGGGGCCGGTGAACCACAGAGGGTGCTCTAGTAATTCCGAGGGGAGTAAGCCTCGCGATGCACAGTCAGCGGGGTTTTCAGCACTGCGAACATGATGCCAGAGTTCAGGAGATATTTGATCTTGAATTTGACTCACTTTATTACTAACGAAAGTATGCCACCGGTGAGCTGAGGATTTTATCCATTGAAGAGTGGTCATTGAATCAGACCACGCAAAAATACGCTGAAACTTGATTCGTGTGGAGTAAGTATCCAAAATGAACCTCATCAGCTTTGCCAAAAGTGCAGCAGCACAAAGTTCCAGACGGGGCACAGACAAAGTTCTTAGAGGAGCCACTTTTGACTTGCCGGCAATGAGAAAAGTTTGGAATTTATTTTCTGAATGCAAGACTCGAATGTACACGACTGCGGCGTAGCCACGTTCGGAACTATCTGCAAAACCGTGGAGTTCAGAATACTGAGAGGATGTTGGGAAATACCGAGATATAGTTAATTTAGAGAGGAGTGGTAATTCCATCTGAAAGTGCGTCCACTTTTCAACAACGTTTGAGGGTGGAGTTTCGTCCCATTCCAGACCTAAACTCCAGATATATTGCATCAAATGTTTAGCTGAAAACACAACGGGGGTAAGAAAACCAAGGGGGTCAAACACCCTGGCAATCTGAGATAAAATTGTTCGTTTAGTGCATACTTTGTCCAGGGGTATGACATTATACGAGAAGTAATCTTGAGAGGGAAACCACTTTAATCCTAGAATTTTTATTACACAATCTTGAGAGTCGAAAGAATGGTCCTGTTGACATTCTTCGAGAGGAAATTTTTCCAAAAGGCTGGGGTGATTACTTGCCCACTTGCGGAGCTTGAAGCCACCCCTACCGAGCAACTTAATTAACTGACATTGTAGTTCATTGGCATCTGCTAACGTGCTAGATCCAGTGACGAGATCATCAACATAAATATCAGTCGTCAATACTGATGAGGCTAAGGGAAAATCCTTTCCTTCATCTTGGGCTAGCTGATAAAGAGTTCTTATCGCGAGAAAGGGTGATGAGTTCACTCCAAAAGTGACGGTGTTGAGTCGATAATCGCGCACCTCCTCGGAGGGTGAAAATCGCCACAGAATGCGTTGATAATCTCGGTGACATTCATTTACGAGTATTTGACGATACATACCTTTGATGTCAGCCGTAAATACATAAAGATGTGTACGAAAATTCAGCAAGAGGGCTACAATATCTTGTTGGAGTTTTTTTCCAACAAGTAAATGATCATTTAAAGAAAGACCCGAGGATGAGCGAGAGCTAGCATTGAAAACAACCCTCAATTTTGTAGTCGAGCTATTCGGGTTGATCACACAATGGTGAGGAATATAACAAACTTGTGGTGAAGATTGTATAGAGGGCGCAAGTTCCATATGATATCATTCAAGTTCATTTTGTTGACTATTATACAGGGTATATCTCCATGAGTTAACGCGATATATATATGGAGAAATAAAAGTATCACGATTCTGAAAAATTGTAGGTATGGTAAAAGAAACATGGAGAATCCGCATCTAAAATATTGTCGTTATTGTCAGGCTCCTGATTTTTCCGGAAGTGACGTCATCTTTGTTATTTTCAATGGAACACCCTGTATTGTTCAACATTTTTGAATTCCTCCCAAGATTTTGATTCAAGTTATCGTATCATACCCTATATATATATATATACCTGAAATGAACTGTTTTTAAATTATTCGAGTTTTTCCTGAAAAACTGACAAACGCAGCCTATCGAACATAGGCAATTTTTATATGAATTGAAAGTTTCAGTGTTATGCCATGATTAATTCGAGAATATTGAAGGTTGAACGGATAACTGACCGAGATCACCACCACCGAAGAATTTACATGGTGCGCAGAAAAGTGGATCCAAAAAGTGAATTTGAAACATTGAACATTTTTTCGAATGAAAACTCCATTTCTTCTCAGCATAATCACAGAATCAATTCTATAATGAAAATAAGCCCTAGTTTGAATTACCCTCCCTATTGAAATTTCCAATTCAATGTTTCACATTCACTTTCTGGACCCACTTTTCTGCGCACCCTGTAAATTATTATGATCATTGTGGGTGATCCGTTCAACCTTCAATATTCACGATTCAATCACTGCATGTCACTAGAAATTGTAATTCGCATGAAAATGGCGTTTATTTTCGATTTTCCAGAAAAACTCTAATAACTCAAAAACGCCTCATTTCAGGTAGAGGGTATTATGATACATAAATTTGAATCAAAATCATGAGAGGAATACAAAAATGTTGAGAAATTCACGGTGTTCCATGGAAAATAACAGAAGATAGCGTCACTTCCGAGCTTCACAATAACGAAAATATCTTGGTTGGATTCTTCATGTTTCCTCCACCGATTCTACGAATTTTCAGAATTGTGGCGCTTTCAGTTCTCCATATACATCGCGTTAACTCATGGAGATTTATACCCTGTATAATTATTCGAAAAAGTCTAGGCCTGCGCTGTTTTTCCTATTTCAATCATTGTTATATCTAGGTAGTTTTGCTCGATTCAACATGTAGGTACGTACTAAGCTATTCTGATGTGTAATGAGATTATCTGGATAGCAATCATATGGCATAAAATCGAGTTGCCTTGTGAAACCTTTGATTGATCTAATTGACAGAGATTCGAGACCGATAAGTCCTCTCATTGAATACCTTCATCAATCTATATGTGATTTCACTTGAGATATCAACAATAAATGTGTATGTAGCATTTCTGGGACGCACAATATGATTCTTCCAGGGACGCTACGATACCAGTATAATAATCGAAAAGAACCTCACATTCAGATATGGTCGATGGTCTTCTGAACCTCACATTCTGATTATAATGTAACCTCAATGTGAGTCTAATTTCAACGTGAAATCTGGAGTCACATTCAGCTAACTTTTGAGGCCCATTCAGCATCTAAATGTGAAGCTAAAAATGACCAAAAGGGTCCGAAATAGAGGATCTGGAGATGTCGGTGGAATTCACAAAACGAATCACGGGTGTGATCAGTCATGAATGTGAAGCGTACTGACATCTCTGAGATCAATTTGTGTTTACTGGGTACATAGACGTTCGAATCGTGAACTTACAATTCAGATCCGATTCCGTTCATATTTTGGACGTTTTAAGACCTACGAATATGGATGTTTCGGTTATGTCGAATATCGTACTCCCAATGGACATCCATCAGGCGTACAGTACTAAACGTTAAAAATATATCCCTAATTTTGCATTCACTAAACGTCCATGTTAGGTTCATGAACGTTTGGACATCGTGGGCTATATGGGTAGTTTCATTTCTCTAGTATCAATGAAACGTTATTAATTCAAGAATTATGTACAAAACAATATAAGCATCTTAATTCCATACTGTTCACGTGCGAACTCAAACACCAGGGTAGCGTTAAGGAGCGTAGTGGTGCGAGTGGTTGACATTATATAGATAAACTAGGGAAAAAGCCAAATACTCAAAGTGGAATGCAATGGTCACAAAGAGAGAGAAACTCAAAGTTCCACTTAAGCGCAGCTCAGCGTTTAGGAAAGAAATACTTGCGATTCAATTCGTCTATACGAAATATTGCATAGATTTCGGGAGGATGTAATCCAATGTGCTGCGTGGCATATAGCCAGAAGAGTTGTTGTTTTTCTCTCGTTATATACCATTTTCGTTCATTTTATAAACTAGTGTGGTAATGACTTTGAGTTTCTCTTTTTTTGTGATATAGATAACATGATTACATCAAGTGTGTCCTTATCATGATGTGACCTAGAATCGGTATTGCTTTGACACCTTCGGTTCTCTGAAACAAGATGGGTACTGTATCATCATCTGCTGAAATCGTTTATATTCTTTTCTTGTGAATTATATTCTAACTTATACAAAACTGTTATTGTTTTAGCTCATCTTCTGTTGAAGAATTGATATTACTACAACTATTGAAAATGAGTAGGATAATATTCAACTAATTTGTCAATTTAATGCATTTCCGGGAGAATTATATATCTTTGTTTGGTTTCTAGAAGTACCTAACATTGTTTGGCCGTGTGTAGTAATTCATGATGCTTGAAATGAGGTGATGGTAATTGATGAGAAAATGACTGATATTGTCTCTTTCCGGATATAAAACTACCTGTATACAGTCACATTGGTGTATTGTGGCGAAGTACTGTGGGTATACAATCGTATGTGTGTATAGTACTGATTCCCCATTATTAACAATACGTTTCACAGTTCACACAAAATAATTACAACATGAGTTTTTCAATATGGAAAAATGCAAATGTCCTGGAATCATACTGTATACCTTGAGAAATGTCCCAGAACTAATCAATTCATGAATATAACATACAAAACAGTAACGTGTCATTATAGTCATAACCACCAGAAAAGCGTACCTACCTAGGGGTGTGCGTTGTTGACAAACAGATAGCTTATTTACTTGTTGTGTCTTCGATTCAGTGAAAATTATGGAAAAGTGTCGATATTGCACTGATATCTTCGATCCCTTGATTTCCTGATGAAACGATGCTATTGTATAGGTACTTCGCAAAGTAATCGTGAAAGTAGTTTCTTTGTGAACTCCATTATACCGATATCGTTATTATGCCAGCTCATTTTCTGTGAATTCAATCACAATGACATTCCACAATAAGCGGGAGAAAATCTTGGAGAATATTCAACTGGTTTCGTGATTACATGAATTCACAGATTGTAATACTATTCAATGAACATCATCGAGACATTGGTACCTATTTTTGGTTTCTCAGAGTGAATGATAATGTTCCATTTCTTATTAGAAAATTCACCTAAATACATTCTAAATGGAATATTGAGGATTGAGACAAGGTAACGTGGCGTGTAATGCAAGCTAGTTGGTTCTGTTTCTCCCGTGTCAACAATTCGTCGATCAGTCTACATTAAAAGATGAGAACATAAGTTTACTGATCTAAAACTATGCAAAAGTCCCGAAATCAATAATCATATGGTATACCCGAAGAAATTTCCCAGAACTGATCAGTACATGAAAACTATACGATGTACGAAACAGTTTATCAAGATATCCCACACTATTCACGTAAGAACTTGAACACCAGCGCCGCGTATGAAGCGAGTAGATGACGTGATTACTTCAAGTGTCTTTGATATCGTTATCAATGTGGAAAAGTATTGGAATTGCCTGACACTTTCGATTTTCTGATACAAGATGAGTATTGTGTTACAACCTCATCTATACAATGAGCAGAAGAATATTTTTTGAGGAGAATCAATATTGTCTCACTCATAATTCTAAATCAACATGTATCCACAATGGGATATTAAGACCTAGTACAAGGAAGTCTGATTCCAGGAATTACCAAAATCAACGAATGTATTAACAATGTCCATCAAATATCTCATTTTCTAGTGAAACAGGCCGTTCTAAATCAACTGAAACCTCGAGTAGGTCGCTAGGACCTATAGTTTTTGAGATATCAACGACCAAAGTCAGATAGAAAGCCACAATTCACTTTCTTGAATTAATTGAAACACCAGCAAGTTATAGTGGAGAAATTCTTATGTTTCTTCACATATTTCTATTTTACAGTGTAACGTGAAAATTACCTTTTCTCGAATTTTCAGTTCCAATTCTATACTCAATAACTATCTTGGATAATTGAGACACTCACTCTGTATATGGATTCTTTTATTCAAACTCAGAACTTAACATAACACTATATCTTTGATAGTACCTTGGGTTGAGGGTATCAGAACTTTTGGCTCAGGATCTGAAAATAACTAAACATTAGTATTTGAACTGATGATAATTCAGAGAGAACTCACCTGTCTCTCATAAGTAACTTGCTCCAGTACACCAAGTATTTTTCATTCAGAATGTTGATGTTGATGGTTAGTTCATGGTAGCTGGTGAGGAAGGCTAATGATGTTGTGGAATTCTGGTCTTGGTCGTATCGTTCATCATTGTCTTTGTGATGGTTTTGTATTTTTATTCATATCATCTTTGACAGGTAGATGGATGAAAATGGGAGGTTATTTTTGACTCGGCTCTTATTTTTCTCTTTAGCCGCTTGACAGGCATTAAGCATTTACTCTTCTTCCCAAATTCTTCGGTCATTCGCATGGTACGAGTGAGAAGACACGGAACGACTTGTAGCAGCCCATAGCACGCGGTACCCGTTTACCTTAGCTGGCCGTGGTCCCGTGAGTTTCACATTATTCTGATTGTCCTGTGTTTGTGGTTTATTGACAGTTCGTAGGGAGTCGCGTGTACTCGGAGATGATTCGGAAATTGCGCCGTTCTTTCTCTGATTTGGACCAATCAGGGAACAGTATTTGAGTCTCGTGACGGACGCCTAACACTCAGTTGTCAGTTCTGGATGCGCAGGAGAAAAGTTTGTTTTTTTAAATAGATTTTTGTGGATATCTTCTAGAGAAGGCGCAGGGGATATCCCTCCAATTTGCCCTTCTTCATTTTCCTGTGGCTGATGAACGAGCAGAAAGATGAAGTCTCAGCATTTTGATTTTTGTGTGGGAAGTGAGGCCTTTCCTTATTTTTGGGGTAAGTTCGCTATTAGATTCTTATGGGAAGATTTGGGGTTTAAGATTGTAGTATTTCTGAGTGCTACAGGATCTATTTTTATAGATCTGTGGGCCTCTTACTGGAACCGCTGGAAAACGTGCCACGAGGCCACCATCTTGGCTTTGAGTCTGGAGATTTCGGGACTTGAGAAGCGGTCACTCTCAATATCCAGCACTGGGTATGATTGGACTGACCCCTCAGGACGAGCCGCTACTACTGGGGTTGTTCCGTCTCTGCTGTGTCGCAGGGTCGTAGAGAATCCTCGGAGCTCGAGCATCGCCAGGAGCCGTCTTAGCACCCCAGGCCCGGTTTTGAGTAGATCATCTACTAGCTGGGGCCCTACTGTCAATTCGCAACACCCCTGTTTCACCCTTGGAAGGAGTACACGTGTGCTGATTTTGGGGCGCTTCAACCGGCGCTGTTTCGACCGGTCTGCCGCTTATGTCAGACTGCTGTCCCACTAGTAAGAGGGCCTTCATGTAGGGCAACATCCAGGAGCCACCAGAGACGTCTGGTTTGAGTAAGATAGATTGGAACCCATTGTGCTAAACATTTTGTTTTTTTATAAGGTATAATATCATTGTTGAGCCCTGAATTGAAAGTATGTCACTTATTGTCTCAACATATTTTTTTGGTACTAAGTTTAGTCTAGTTATTTGAGATCTCAGGTATATAGCAGAATACTCATATATCACATTATTTAGCTACCCTGTTCGCCCATTATAGTACTATATCGGGAACCTAGGTTGAAAGACATTAGGGAGTTTGAAAATGATTGTTTTCCATGAAACATAATGAATTTTGCTAAATAAGCAAATATTACAGGCCATCAAGGTACTTGAGATTTTCCTACATTAAATCTGTTGAGTTCACACAGTGTTTCACTTGAATTTCTCTTTCAGGAAGTAATTTGTTATATAGTGCATTTTCTTAGTTTTTTTTGACCAAACTGAGTGGCGCCCCAGGCACTCAACAAAGTAAATTATAGAATTCACAACCACTGCTCACCAGACGAAGAGCTGCCGTGCCTTGTGAGCATTTTTTGCAAGAATACAATTTAGTAAATCATAACTAAAACAATAATTTGGAAACTTCAATTTCAAAATTGCATAACTTCGCCACAAGAACTTGACGCCTCAATGCGTGGGGCCCAAGAGTGAACTTTGTTGAGTAAAATATTTTAGAATTTTTTATAATTGCACTAGTGACACTTTGTGAACTCAAACATTTTCATGATTTTCTTTCACTATACAGGGCGATAATGATTTCACAAATTAACAAATAATATTTCAGATAAAATGTTGTTGATACTTTCTTACTCAAACTAGTTGGCTGAATTTTGGGAATACAGGGTGAGCAAAATACAATTTTAGTTTTTCCATTTTTGCTAGACCTAAATAAGGTTGAAAATATTGGGTTTAATTTTGTGGTTTCACAATAGTATGTGACCAATTTATTTAGTTTTTTGTCCTTGGATTTGAAATAAAATCTGGACTTGGGTTTTCGAAATAGTTTGGGAGCAAGTTTTTTTCTGAAAAAAAAAAAAAACAGCATTTAGTATTTTTCTTTACTGAACATTCTCCATACTGGGTAATGTCCTTGTCAAATTTGACACTTTGTCAAATTATAGTTTGAGTTTTTTTTTTTGATGTGCATACAGGGTGATATTAGGTTCCAAATTTTGAAGAACCCTCCCCCTAATTTTTTTGAGATTTCAACTTTGAATTATACAGGGTGGTACTATTCTCTAATTACTTTAAGCTTCCTTGTTTAACAAAAAAAAAAAAAAAATTTTTTTTTTTGAACTGAGCATTTAATATTAACAGACATACGTTGTCAATATCTATTTAACTTTTTTCCCTGAGTATTTCTGGCATGAGTAAGCCCAGTAAACTCATTTCATTGAATTTTTTGTTAATATTTTGTCAAAATCAATACTTTTTTCCCTGAGTATTTCTGGCATGAGTAAGACCAGGAAACTCATTTCATTGAATTTTTTATAAATATTTTGTCAAAAGCAATATTTTTTTCCCTGAGTATTTCTGGCATGAGTAAGACCAGGAAGCTCATTTAATTGAATTTTCTTGTATATTTGAAAGACACAATATCCATTTAACCTTTTTTTCCCTGAGTATTTCTGGCAGGCGTAAGACCAGGAATCTCATTTAATTGAATTGTAATAAATAGTTGAACTTTTGTGATACAACATGGAGACCTTCAAGGCAAAGCACTTGTTAATCAATGAATTGAATTACGAACTGAGAATTCGAGGAATAGTAACGGACCGTGACATGAATGATAAGAGAAAAATTCTTGCTAAAACATTGTCTAAGCACAATACTACTCCAGTTGTATTAGCTGATCCCAATTACTCTTTTCAAACCGAGACTGTGGAGATTCAGGCATCCCTAGATAGCATTAGGACTCTGATTAACGATTTTGAAGGCTCAACCAAAGACTCAGTATATCAAAGAGTACGTTCACGTTTAATTCATGTCAGTTCTCGTATTCAACGAATGGATGTTTCCACTGGTATTAGAGAACAAGTTGTCTTTAAACAAGAGGCTTATGCTACCTGTATCTTGTTAGAATCTGAGCTTGAGGATAGAGTTGTGACCGATGTGGCGCCTCCGGTGCCTATGGTGGATTTATCCCAATCTTTTATGAACCCCATGGGGATGGCTCAAGTTTCAACCCCATCATTTAAGCCAGTTTCTCTTTACAAGTGGGATGTCAAATTTGATGGTACGAAAAAGTCATATAGCGTTAAAGCATTTTTAGAAAGAGTCCATGAGTTAGCAGAGGCTAGACATGTATCTAAAGATCAACTATTTGAGTCAGCGGTTGACTTATTTTCAGGTAAAGCACTTTTGTGGCTTAGACACGTCAAAGATTCAGGCAATGTCAGGGACTGGAATTCATTAACAACTAGGTTGGAACAGGATTTTCTCAACAAAGACTATGATGAAGAACTGTGGGACTTGATAAAACATAGAAAACAAAATGATGACGAGCCAATAGTAATTTTTGTGGCCGTGATGGAACAGCTTTTTAATCGTCTCAGTACCCCTCCCGCAGTTATTACTAGAGTTAAGTGGGTTAAGAAAAATTTGAGAACTGAATTCGTGGATCGCCTAGCATTGAACAATTACAATACGGTTGAGGATTTAATAAGAGACGTTAAAATTTTAGAAGAAGTTCTGAGAGAAAATAAAGATAAGTCTTTGGTAAGAAAATCTCACATTAGCACGCTGGATTATGACTTGGCTATGAGTGATGAGGCTGGAACTAGTAGCGCTCCCAGTAGTTCATCTTATAATAATAGGAATAGAAATTTTAGATCTAAAAATTTTAGAAATTCTAACCGACCAAGAGGTCAGTCAAATAATTCGGTCCCTCGTTCTGCTAATACTGTCCCTCGATCTGTTAACACAGTTTCTCGTTCAGAAAGTCACAGTAATAGGTCTAATAATGCGAACAGTAGTACTGATTCAACTGCTAGAAATACAGTGATATGTTGGAACTGTGGGTTAGCCAACCACACTTTCTATAATTGTACTTCAAAACGTAATGTGTTTTGTCATGGTTGTGGTGAGCCAGGAAAAATTAAGAGCAAGTGTGAGAAATGCTCGGGAAACTTATCAAGGAGGTAGAATATTATTCTTTTTTAGGCCGCCATTCACCTCCATTTAAACAGGCCAATAATTCAAAAACATACCCTACAGTTGAACAGTCAAATGTAATTGAATTTTGTAAAAGCTTTTTAAGTAAAATAAATTCTGAAGTTTCAGCTGCTCCTGTCTTTGTACAGAAAGAACAAGACAATAGACCGTTTATATCAGTAAACCTATTTAATCAAGAGATAACTGCTCTTTTAGATTCTGGTGCTAATAATTCCATAGTTGGTAGTAAAGGAATAAGTTTAATTGAGTCATTTGGTCTGAAAATCAATAATAAGTCAACCCATTTTGTATGCACTGCAGATGGTGTCAAACAAAATGTAGTAGGTTCAGTTGATCTGCCTATCTGTATAAGTAAAACTTGTCAGTTAATTCAGTTTCTTATAGTACCTTCATTGAGTTATAGCTTCATCTTGGGAAGTGACTTCTGCAAAAAATTTGAATTGAAAATCAACTTTAAGGAAAACAATTGGGAAGTTAGTTCAGAATCAATTAGAAAAGTTAATTGTTTATCTGCGTTAGAGGTAGCTGAAAGTTCAGAATCTTATATTTTTTCATTGAGTGGCTTATCAGAAAATGAAGCAATGGCTGCTGAAAGCATTATTTCCGTATTTCGCGACCTTGGTAAAGATAAGGCTTTGGGAAGAACAGACAAGATGGTCTACCATATTGACACTGGAGACGCCCCAGCGGTTAAGCAACGGCAGTATGTGATGTCTCCTTATATGCAGGGACACTTAAATAAAGAATTGGACAAAATGCTGTCTCTGGGGGTGGTTAAGCCTTCAAAAAGTAGTTGGTCGTCTCCTGTGCTCCTTGTTAAAAAGTCCGATGGAAATTTCAGATTTTGCTTCGATGGAAGAAAGTTAAATTCGGTAACCAAGAAAGATAGTTACCCATTACCAGTAGTAGATCGAATTTTATCTATGCTAGGTCATTCTAGATACATGTCTTCGGTTGATTTAAGAAGTGCTTTTTGGCAAATTCCTCTTGATGAGAGTTCTAAAGAAAAAACGGCATTTTCAGTCCCTTCACGCGGTTTATTTCAATTCGAGGTTATGCCTTTTGGCTTGGCTAATGCCGCTCAATTTCAGCAACGATTAATGGATGCAATTTTTGGACCAGATTTAGAACCGAATATTTTTGTTTACTTGGATGACTTGATTATAGTGAGTTCAACTTTCGAAGAACATATAAAATTACTAAACGAAGTAGCTAAGCGTCTTAAGGATGCCAAGTTGACAGTCAATTTTGAAAAGTGTGAATTTTTTAGAGAATCATTAAAATATCTGGGGTTCATTATCGATAAATTTGGTCTGAGAACTGACCCTAACAAGGTGAAGGCAATGGTTGAGTTTCCACAGCCTCGGAATACCACTGAAATAAAACGTTTCACTGGGATGTGCAGTTGGTACAGACGTTTCATTCCGCATTTTTCTTCTCTCATGGCACCCATTAACGATCTGCTTAAAAACAAGAAAAAAGGTCAAAAGGTCACTTGGTCCGATAAAGCTGATCAGGCATTTAAAGATATAAAGCAAGCATTAGTTTCTGCACCAATTTTGTCAAGCCCAGATTTTTCTGTCCCATTTACAATACAGTGCGATGCATCTGATACAGGGTTAGGTTGCGTTTTAACTCAAATACAAGATAATCAAGAGAGAGTGATAGCTTTTGCTTCACGTAGTTTGTCAAAAAATGAACGTAATTATACAACAACTGAAAAGGAATGTTTAGCATGTATATTTGCTTGTGAAAAATTTCGGGGTTATATTGAGGGAGTGCATTTTACTTTAATCACTGATCACGCTTCGCTCAAATGGATGTTCAAGATAAAAGAACCCATTGGCCGAATAGCTAGGTGGAGTGTCCGACTAAGTCAATTTGATTTCACTATAGAGCACAAAGCAGGACGGTTAAACGTTGTCCCTGATGCCCTGTCTCGAAGTCCAGTAGAACCAGCTGTAGATGATATTGACCATTGTTGTGCAGTAGAAGGGGAAATCGACAGTATTAATTTAGAGATCAGTTTAGATAAGCTAGATTCTTTTTATGAAAATTTGAGGACTAAAATTTTGAGGAACCCTGGAAGTTATCCCCAGTGGTCAGTGAAGAATAATTATGTTTACAAATTAGTACCGTCTAAATGCCCAGTGAACACCAATGTATCAGACTGGAAACTGCTAGTACCAAAATGTCAGAGAATTCAAATTATTAAGTCATGTCATGATGTTCCAACCGCTTCACATATGGGTTACTATAAGACAAATTCGAGAGTCGCTCTAACTTACTACTGGCCTAAGATGAGGCACGATATTTTTAAGTACATAAAATCTTGTAAAGTTTGTTCTGCTCAAAAATCTCCAAATTACTCTAAGTTTGGCTTGATGGGCGCAGAGAAAAAGGTTCGGTTTCCTTGGCAAGTTATTGCACTTGACCTTATGGGCCCTCTACCACGTACTTCAAGTGGTTATCAATATATTCTGGTCGTTAGTGATTGGCTAACCAAGTATCCGGTCTTTTGTCCTCTTCGTAAAGCTACTTCAGCTAATATTATTAAATTCCTAGAAAATGATATTTTTCTCGTCTATGGTGTTCCACAACATATCATTTGCGATAATGGTAGGCAGCTGATTAGTAAATCAATCAAAGATCTTGTCAAAAGTTATGACTCAAATATCATGTATACAGCTTACTATCATCCTCAGGCAAATTATGTTGAGAGAACCAATAGAACGATTTGCACTGCAGTTCGAAGTTATATTAACAACAATCATAAATTATGGGATAAAGAGTTAGCAAAAATAGGTTATGCAATGAGAACTAGTGTTCATGAAGTTACGGGGTATAGCCCAGCATTTTTGAATTTTGGTAGAGAAGTACCTGGTAGTGGTCAATATTATGGGAGGGGTAACGTAGATATCGATTTGGTTAACCGTAATTATTGGATTCAAAATTTAGGGAAAATGTCAGAAATTTATGAAGATGTTCAGAATAAAATTCATGCTGCACATCAGAAAAACGCTAAGTATTATAATTTACGTCGACGTGATAAAGAATTTTTTGTTGGAGACAAAGTTTGGAAGAAGAATTATGTTCTGTCCAATGCTGGCAATAATTTTGCTCAGAAATTAGCTCCGCGTTATATACTTTGTACAGTGGCTAAGAAAAAGTCAAAATTGGTCTACGTTTTAAAAAACGAGAATGGTACAGATGCTGGAGTTTGGCACATACAAGACTTGAAGCCCTATAATGGGTCTATGTCCGATCTTTCTGTTGTAGAAGATTCGGGATCAGAAGCATCCGTTGAGTAACTTGTCAAATTTCAAATAATAGCTTAAAGCAGATCTGCAGTGATTCAAATTGTAAATAGTAGTCCTGTAAATTAGTTAAGAGTTTAGGAACAGTTAAGATTAGGAGTAAGGTAGAATAAGGCGCGCCTAGTTTAGGATGAAAATTATTGAAAAACGAACTCTCTGGATCGTATTAAGTCGCTCTTTACCTTTTCATTATTCAAACGAAAAATTTTGTTGGCAAAAAATTTTTCTTTTATTTAGTAGGGGGGTGTGTGTAACGTGAAAATTACCTTTTCTCGAATTTTCAGTTCCAATTCTATACTCAATAACTATTTTGGATAATTGAGACACTCACTCTGTATATGGATTCTTTTATTCAAACTCAGAACTTAACATAACACTATATCTTTGATAGTACCTTGGGTTGAGGGTATCAGAACTTTTGGCTCAGGATCTGAAAATAACTAAACATTAGTATTTGAACTGATGATAATTCAGAGAGAACTCACCTGTCTCTCATAAGTAACTTGCTCCAGTACACCAAGTATTTTTCATTCAGAATGTTGATGTTGATGGTTAGTTCATGGTAGCTGGTGAGGAAGGCTAATGATGTTGTGGAATTCTGGTCTTGGTCGTATCGTTCATCATTGTCTTTGTGATGGTTTTGTATTTTTATTCATATCATCTTTGACAGGTAGATGGATGAAAATGGGAGGTTATTTTTGACTCGGCTCTTATTTTTCTCTTTAGCCGCTTGACAGGCATTAAGCATTTACTCTTCTTCCCAAATTCTTCGGTCATTCGCATGGTACGAGTGAGAAGACACGGAACGACTTGTAGCAGCCCATAGCACGCGGTACCCGTTTACCTTAGCTGGCCGTGGTCCCGTGAGTTTCACATTATTCTGATTGTCCTGTGTTTGTGGTTTATTGACAGTTCGTAGGGAGTCGCGTGTACTCGGAGATGATTCGGAAATTGCGCCGTTCTTTCTCTGATTTGGACCAATCAGGGAACAGTATTTGAGTCTCGTGACGGACGCCTAACACTCAGTTGTCAGTTCTGGATGCGCAGGAGAAAAGTTTGTTTTTTTAAATAGATTTTTGTGGATATCTTCTAGAGAAGGCGCAGGGGATATCCCTCCAATTTGCCCTTCTTCATTTTCCTGTGGCTGATGAACGAGCAGAAAGATGAAGTCTCAGCATTTTGATTTTTGTGTGGGAAGTGAGGCCTTTCCTTATTTTTGGGGTAAGTTCGCTATTAGATTCTTATGGGAAGATTTGGGGTTTAAGATTGTAGTATTTCTGAGTGCTACAGGATCTATTTTTATAGATCTGTGGGCCTCTTACTGGAACCGCTGGAAAACGTGCCACGAGGCCACCATCTTGGCTTTGAGTCTGGAGATTTCGGGACTTGAGAAGCGGTCACTCTCAATATCCAGCACTGGGTATGATTGGACTGACCCCTCAGGACGAGCCGCTACTACTGGGGTTGTTCCGTCTCTGCTGTGTCGCAGGGTCGTAGAGAATCCTCGGAGCTCGAGCATCGCCAGGAGCCGTCTTAGCACCCCAGGCCCGGTTTTGAGTAGATCATCTACTAGCTGGGGCCCTACTGTCAATTCGCAACACCCCTGTTTCACCCTTGGAAGGAGTACACGTGTGCTGATTTTGGGGCGCTTCAACCGGCGCTGTTTCGACCGGTCTGCCGCTTATGTCAGACTGCTGTCCCACTAGTAAGAGGGCCTTCATGTAGGGCAACATCCAGGAGCCACCAGAGACGTCTGGTTTGAGTAAGATAGATTGGAACCCATTGTGCTAAACATTTTGTTTTTTTATAAGGTATAATATCATTGTTGAGCCCTGAATTGAAAGTATGTCACTTATTGTCTCAACATATTTTTTTGGTACTAAGTTTAGTCTAGTTATTTGAGATCTCAGGTATATAGCAGAATACTCATATATCACATTATTTAGCTACCCTGTTCGCCCATTATAGTACTATATCGGGAACCTAGGTTGAAAGACATTAGGGAGTTTGAAAATGATTGTTTTCCATGAAACATAATGAATTTTGCTAAATAAGCAAATATTACAGGCCATCAAGGTACTTGAGATTTTCCTACATTAAATCTGTTGAGTTCACACAGTGTTTCACTTGAATTTCTCTTTCAGGAAGTAATTTGTTATATAGTGCATTTTCTTAGTTTTTTTTGACCAAACTGAGTGGCGCCCCAGGCACTCAACAAAGTAAATTATAGAATTCACAACCACTGCTCACCAGACGAAGAGCTGCCGTGCCTTGTGAGCATTTTTTGCAAGAATACAATTTAGTAAATCATAACTAAAACAATAATTTGGAAACTTCAATTTCAAAATTGCATAACTTCGCCACAACAGTTACAAATCAGGATTCTCGAAATCTTCTAGAATTTAGAACCGTGAATGATAAAATTTCAATTATGAACTTGCGCAATGAATCGAGGATGCATAGATAGACCATACAACGATTTTGGGATGCCAATAATTTCCAGAAAAAAGCGGAAAATCCTGAGAGTATCTTATTCCTTGGAGAAATATGCCGTCCTGAATCGATTGAGACCTCGAGTAGGTCGCTCGGACTTATAGTTTTCGAGATATCAGCGATCTAATTCAGTTAAAAAACAGCAATTCACTTTCTTCGATTGATCAGAACACCAACAAATTATTGTAAAAAAATTTGGATGTTTGTTCACATATTTTTGTTTTTCACTTCCAAATCAGTCTTCTTGTAATTTTCTAGAATCTTGAACCGTATATTAAAAAATTTCAATTTCGAACTTGCGAAATGAATCGAGAATGCATAGACTATACAACAGTTTTCAGATGCCAATAATTTCCAGAAAAAGCAAGAAATCTCGCGAGTTTCTCATTTTCTAGATAAACAGGCCGTCTTTAATCGATTCGGACCTCGAGTAGGTCGCTAGGACCTAAAGTTTTTGGGAAATCGACGATGAAAGTAAAAAAAACAGCAATTCACTTTCTTCAATAATCAATTGAAACAAAAACAAGTTATTGTGGGAAGATTCGGATGTTTCTTCACATATTTTTGTTTCACTGTTCCATATCAGTCTTCTCGAATTTTTTTATGATTTTGAACCGTGAGATGAAGAATTTCAATTTTGAACGTTCCGATATATCATATAACAATTTTCAGATGCCAATAATTTCCATAAAAAAGCGGAAAATTTCGCGAATATCTCATATTATAGTGGAACAGGCCGTCCTGATTCGATTGAGATCTCATATAAGTCCCTTGGACCTATGGTTTCTGAGATATCGACGATCAAAGTCAGATGAAACGACAAGAATTCACATTCTTTAATAAATTGAAACACCAGCAAATCATTTTGAAAAAAAATTGGATGGTTCTTCAAATATTCTCGGTTTGCAGTTTCAAATCAGTCATCACGAATTTCTCTAGAATTCTGAACCGTGAATTGTCAATTTTCAATTTTGAACTTGCGAAATGCATCAATAGACCATACAACGATTTTCAGATGCCCATAATTTCCAGAAAAATGCGGAAAATCCCGAGAATATTCCATTTCCTAGTGAAACATGCCATCCTGAATCGATTAAGACCTCGTATAGGTCGCTAGGGCCTATAGTTTTTGAGAAATCGACGATGAAAGTCAGAAAAAACAGCAATTCACTTTCTTCAATTAATTGAAACAAAAACACGTTGTTGTGGAAAGATTCGGATGTTTCTTTACATATTTTTGTTGTGCAGTTTCGAATCAGTCCTCTAGGATTTTTTAATGATTTTGAACCGAGAATTGAGAAATTCCAATTTTGAACTTGCGAAATAAACCTAGAATATTCCGATAGACTATACAACAATTTTTAGATGCCAATAATTTCCATAAAAAAGCGGGAAATTCCGCTAATATCTCATATTATAGTGAAACATGACATCCTGAATCGATTGAGGCCTCGTATAAGTCTCTAGGGCCTATAATTTTAGAGATATCGTCGATCAAAGTTAGATAAAAAACAGCGATTCACTTTCTTCAATGATGGTTCACCAACAAGTTATTGTGGGAAAATTTGGATGTTTCTCCACATACTTTTGTTTCACAATACCGAATCAGTCTCCTTGAATCTTTTCAGAATTCTGAAACAATAAATGGAAATCTCCATTTTTGAACTTGTGATATGAATCGAGGAAGCTTTGAGAAACATTTCAAATAGCAAATATTCTCGCGGATATCTCAGAAATAGCCATTCACTTTCATCAATCAATTGAAACACCAACAGGTTATTATGCATCAATTCGAATTTTCGTCTTACAGTTCGATTCATGATAGTGTGTTTTTTCGGAAGCTTTGGGTATCGGAAAGTCATTTTATTGACGTACGAAGGTTAGTCGGCTTTCTTTTCCATTTCCATCCCTACAATGGCTTATTGAGACGAAGAATTGTGAGGTGCAATGCCTTGTTAGTATTGTTTCCCCAGTATCAACTATCCGCTTCACAGTCCATCACACAAAACGTATACTAATCTGGAGCTATGCAAAATTTCCCGGAATCATACGGTATACCAGAAGAAATGTCCAAGAACTAATCAATTCAAGAATATCATGTACGAACTAGTATTTTTTCATCTCTTGGAGCGCACGAGAGAGAATCCCTATAATGTTTAAAGTACATCGTGGTTAACTAGGGAGGATAGGGAGACGAGGTAGGTATTGGAATTCGTACAAATTTTTGGAGATTAAAAGTATCATGATAACTCCACAATTCTCAAGTGTCAACACCAGCGCAGCATTGGGGAGTGAGTAGTTGACATTCAGACCACTCGATTACTTCAAGGGTCTTTGATATTGTGAAGAATTTAAATAAGTATCAAAATTGCTGTGACACTTCCGATTTTCTGATAAACTTACACACGAAATACAGTGAGGTGCAATACCTTGTTAGTTAGTACTGTTTCCACAGTTTCACAGTCTATCACACAAAATGATTACAATAAGTTTACTTATCTGGAGCTATGCAAATGTCCCGGAATCATACGGTATACCCGAAAAAGTATCCCAGAACTGATCCATCTGAGAATATCATGTACGAACTAGTATTTTTCATCTCTTGGAGCGCACGGGGGCAAATCCGTATAATGTTCGAAGTTCATCATGCATATTAGGAAGGATAGGGAGAGGAGGAAGGTATTGGAATTTCTTCGAACTCTCGGAGATTGAAAGTATCATGATAACTCCTGACACCTCCGATTTCCTGATAACCTATAACACACTGAGAAAAAATCGAATAGCGGTTATTAAAAATTGAATAACCTTCATAAAAAAATCGAATTAAATAGGGGACAGCCTAGCTGTCTTATAAAGACTATTCAATTCATTTTGCTATGACGGCCCAATAACAGTTACTAGATAATTCAATGAAGCATGACATGAAGGCTACAACGTGAACGAATTACGGTCATTCATCAATGTGTATTACTATAATTAAAGAGTATAATCGCTGTTATTATCCGGAACCTATAACAGGCATTAAACCTCTGTATCGATTAAATAATCAATAACTAGTTGATAATCGAATATTTTTTTCCGAATAATTTTCCAGACTAGAAAAAATCTATTTAGCACTTTTCATTTTTGGAACTCTGTCAGTGAGAATTACATCCACATAAAAATAAAAGAGTATTTCGAAAGATTTTTTTGTGGATGTAATTCTCTTCGGTTGATAGTTATGATTCTGACTTGTGATCGAGTGAGGTTTTGAAAAACTGATGGTTAGAAGTGTGCAAAAACTGGGATTGACCGAGACATTTAGGAGTGATATTTTGATTTGAAATGTTGGAGTTATTCAATTTTCAACCACTTATCTTAACGGAAGGCATATTTAATTTTTTTTTGTTCATTATTGAACTTGTTTTTTCTAAAGTTCAATTTCCTCATTTCCTACCATCTACAGAGTTTAGTTCAGGGCAGTTCTTCTCCAACTTCATGACAGCATTTATATTTTTGTTGCACCAATTTATCTTTGCCTATACGCTAGGTATAGGTGAGATCGATAAATAAACAATTCTTCATCAAATGATTACATAAAATAAATAGAAGAAAAGATCTTTCGGCATGAAACCTCTGTATTGGAATGATTAATCACTCTAGTTGATTCAAATTGATAATCGCATATTTTTTCAGGAAATGAGAAAATTGAACTTTAGAAAAAACAAGTTCAATAATGAACAAAAAAAATTAAATATGCCTTACTTTAGGATAAATGGTTGAAAATTAAATAACTCATTTCAATAACAACATTTCAAATCAAAATATAACTTCTGAATGTCGCGGTCAATCCCAGTTTTTGCACACTTCTAACCATCAGTTTTTCAAAACCTCACTCGATCACAACTCAGAATCATAACTATCAACCGTATTTAACAAAGGGAATGCACGAAGCACGAGTTTCCCGACCGACTAGGCCGACCTTAGTCTGATAACTGACGAGGGGGTGTGAATGTGACTGATAGTAGAGTTTAAACGGGATCCTATCGTCGTGCTATCCCGTGGGCACTTTGTTGCTAAAATGTAAAACCCATTTTTTATCATTCCTAAGACCTTTGCAATGCAAAATCACTTGGTCGTCCAAAAATCGTAGTAGGAGGGGAGTGGGGGGAGCCTTTTTAAAAAAAAAAGCCAATTTTTTTTTCATCGGTTTTCAGATCTAAGATTTGAGATAATTCATTCCTCAAATTTGTATACCCATCCGGAAATCAGAAATATTTTTTTTCAATTTATAAAAATACGTCGCAGCATTGTTGTATATGGAGCGCCTTCACACAAAACCGCTTGCCCTGCACACCCATATTTTTAAAATCATTTAACTCGCTCTACCTCGAAAAGTATTGGGTCTAGCAAAAAAAGGTTTTCTATAAACGTTAAAGACCAAACATCAGAGAACATGTTGGGCTTTTCAGAATTTTGATTGGATAATTGGTTCACGAGAAAATTAAATAAATCGAACGGCATGTCGCGATGAACAGCGGCGGCCGCAGAGACACGAGGAAGGGCGAGATTGCTATGCCTGAGTCAACCGAAAATCCACTCTACTGATGGCGATGTTGGTACGGTCGATTTTACCGTGACTTCACTGTTTTCTTGTAAATTCGAATGCATTGTTCTGGTAGCGCGGATTCCACTGAGATAACTAGTGATGAGTGATAAAGTTCTTGTCTATAAATCATATTATTAAAAGCGAATAATAACTTATTGGTAATTTAACAATATTTAGAACTTACTTAGTGAGTATTAGGTACAGTTACTATTTTTTTGTATCCTCTAGAAATGGATTTAACGAACAGCAGCAGCTCTGACAGTGAAATTGAGTCGAAAATCAAATCAAGACGTGCTTCTTTTCGTAAAACTTGCAATGAACAAGACGTTTTTATTCAAAATGTGTGTCTTATTTGTTTGGAAGGAGGAAAGCTGGTTATCTCTCATGAAAAATAAAAAAAACTATCATTGAATGCACGAAAGAACGTATGACAAATTGTCATGATGACAAATATATGCGGCATATATTCTCAAAGTTTGATGATCTAGAAAATCGAAGTTTTTTAAAATGGCACAGAAACTGTTATAAATCGTATACGTCCTCAAAGAACATTGTCTCGTACAAGTCAAAAAATAACAAACTGGCAGCTGATTTTCCAGCAGATTTTTGTAGAGCAGATATTTTTCAAAAACGTCCCTTGCGGACACCTTTTTGATTCAAAAAAGTGCGTATTTTGTCAGAAGCGATCACAGTTTCAAAAACTAAGCCAAGTTATGACTCATAATATGCAAGAAAAAATAAGAACAATATCACGAAGTGACCCTGTGTTTTTTGCAAGAACTGGAGACAACGACTTAATTGCCTCGGAAATAAAATATCATGCCGCTTGCGTTTCAACAGAATTACGCAATCTCAATGAAAAATCGGTTGGAAATACTTATATTGAAAAAACAGAGAAACTTTTTGAGGAAATGAAGAAGGGTTTGAAAAAAGGTAAAGGATACAGCACAAAATCAATTGGCAAAAGATATCGTGAAATTAGTGGCATTGACGACATGAGTGAGAAACAAATAGTGAAAAAAATTAAATACCATTTTGGGGATGATGTTGAGTCAATAGGGTCTCCTAGACAAAACGAGCCCACAATATTCTTGAAGAAGTTTTCAAAAGAACAGGCAATTGAGCCAATCGTGCAAAAGTTTCAGTTTCTTTTTCATTCTCACTTTCATTGCGGACAATAAGGTTAACAAGGTAGTACAAGCTTTCAGGAATATACTTTTTGTAGTCTCTATATGACATTAATTTTTTAAAAATCGGACTCAGTCGACATCTTCTTCATCTCACCTCGGATAGTTTGGCAGATTTTTACTAGAATGTGTTGCTCCGATGCACCAAAACTGAAACTAGGACTAGGACAGATTCGTCGTGGTTTTGCACGATTGTCTCAATTGCCTGTTCTTCCGAAAACTTCTTCAAGAATATTGTGGGCTCGTTTTGCCTAGGAGACCTTATTGACTCAACATCATCCTCAAAATGGTATTTAATTTTTTTACTATTTGTTTCTCACTCATGTCGTCAATGCCACTAATTTCACGATATCTTTTGCCAATTGATTTTGTGCAGTATCCTTTACCTTTTTTCAAACCCTTCTTCATTTCCTCAAAAAGTTTCTCTAATGCTTTATCGTCTGTTTTTTCAATATTAGTATTTCCAACCGATTTTTCATTGAGATTGCGTAATTCTGTTGAAACGCAAGCGGCATGATATTTTATTTCCGAGGCAATTAAGTCGTTGTCTCCAGTTCTCGCAAAAAACACAGGGTTACTTCGTGATATTGTTCTTATTTTTTCTTGCATATTATGAGTCATAACATGGCTTAGTTTTTGATACTGTGATCGCTTCTGACAAAATACGCACTTTTTTGAATCAAAAAGGTGTCCGCAAGGGACGTTTTTGAAAAATATCTGCTCTACAAAAATCTGCTGGAAAATCAGCTGCCAGTTTGTTATTTTTTGACTTGTACGAGACAATGTTCTTTGAGCTCGTATACGATTTATAACAGTTTCTGTGCCATTTTAAAAAACTTCGATTTTCTAGATCATCAAACTTTGAGAATATATGCCGCATATATTTGTCATCATGACAATTTGTCATACGTTCTTTCGTGCATTCAATGATAGTTTTTTTTATTTTTCATGAGAGATAACCAGCTTTCCTTCTTCCAAACAAATAAGACACACATTTTGAATAAAAACGTCTTGTCCATTGTAAGTTTTACGAAAAGAAGCACGTCTTAATTTGATTTTCGACTCAATTTCACTGTCAGAGCTGCTGCTGTTCGTTAAATCCATTTCTAGAGGATACAAAAAAATAGTAACTGTACCTAATACTCACTAAGTAAGTTCTAAATATTGTTAACTTACCAATAAGTTATTATTCGCTTTTAATAATATGATTTATAGACAAGAACTTTATCACTCATCACTAGTTATCTCAGTGGAATCCGCGCTACCAGAACAATGCATTCGAATTTACAAGAAAACAGTGAAGTCACGGTAAAATCGACCGTACCAACATCGCCATCAGTAGAGTGGATTTTCGGTTGACTCAGGCATAGCAATCTCGCCCTTCCTCGTGTCTCTGCGGCCGCCGCTGTTCATCGCGACATGCCGTTCGATTTATTTAATTTTCTCGTGAACCAATTATCCAATCAAAATTCTGAAAAGCCCAACATGTTCTCTGATGTTTGGTCTTTAACGTTTATAGAAAACCTTTTTTTGCTAGACCCAATACTTTTCGAGGTAGAGCGAGTTAAATGATTTTAAAAATATGGGTGTGCAGGGCAAGCGGTTTTGTGTGAAGGCGCTCCATATACAACAATGCTGCGACGTATTTTTATAAATTGAAAAAAAATATTTTTGATTTCCGGATGGGTATACAAATTTGAGGAATGAATTATCTCAAATCTTAGATCTGAAAACCGATGAAAAAAAAAATTTGCTTTTTTTTTAAAAAAGGCTCCCCCCACTCCCCTCCTACTACGATTTTTGGACGACCAAGTGATTTTGCATTGCAAAGGTCTTAGGAATGATAAAAAATGGGTTTTACATTTTAGCAACAAAGTGCCCACGAAAATCTATTCTAGAAGCCTTTTGCCAGTCTATTTACTCTACTATGAACCTTAGCGAGAAATATATTGGAATTTTAATTCGTGCGCGCGCATCATGAAACAGCTGTAAATTGAGATTCGTGGCTTGACCTTCGCGGGATATTTGAATTATTATATTATCCGTCCACGGTTTCTGAATACTGCAAAGAAATAATTTTAGAATTTCAATCAGGGGATAAATCAGAGAGGTTACTGCAGATCATTATAGGTTCTAGATGTTTCTTGTCCATCACAGCCATAAGTTTAGTTTCTATTGACAAATTTGTATCTACAAACACTCCAGAAATATTTCGAGAATACCATTTTCATGGACCCCCTCTTACATACATTGTACAATGTCAAAACAATATTAAAGCCGTTAATCAGGAATTAAGAAAAAAAAGGAAAACTACTAGAAACGAACCCAATTTCACTGCAAAAAATTACAAAATGTTGATCGAGATATCGTTGAATATTTTATTCAAAGGAAATGTTGAAAAATGTTACTTCACTAAACAAGATGATGAGAAAAATCATATAAATACCTAGGTACCTACCTATACCTATACCAATTTTGAAGCAGTATAGGTACATTATTCCAAATCACATATGCAATTTTCATTTCAAAATGCGAGAATTATATATGAGTATAGGTAGGTATATCTTGGTTTGTTAATAAGAGGTTGATACCCATCACATATTCAAAATACTCAATATTATACTCTGATTACAACAGAACCCTGAAGTCAGTATAAAAATGTATTGGTATACCTATGCATTTTAATATTGGTGGCTTGTATATTATTATTGTTTATTATTCAAAACTAATGATAGTGCTATTTTATCTGCCTCAATTGAAGAAGGCTTTTTTATTGTTTTTTGAGACTTTCTTCTTTTTGGTAGAAAACAAACGTCTTTGTGGTTCAATTTTTGAATTTACAGGGGGATTATTTTTTTGAATAAAATGATGTGTTTTATCTTTCATCAATCTCACTGCCATTAATCTGGGTTTTATAACAGACACAGCATTTTTTATAATGTCCACCTCTACTTGTGATTCTGCAATGTTGAGAAGTTCAATCGCTTCATATATTTGATCCATTACATATTTTTTTTGTGTTCTCAAACAGCTATTATTTTTTTCATTACTCAGATGACCAACAAAAACCTTTGATTCCTCCATTGCAGGAGCATTTTCTGGTATATGAATGTTGAGATCTGGGGAAACTTCAGAGATGTTATTATTGAAGTCATTTTCATGGACTAATTCTGCAGTATTGGATGAAATGTAGCGACAAACTAGGTGAATGTGCTTGCACAAATTCCATTTGATACAATTATCTATGCAGGAACAAATATAATTATGAATGCAACAGTGACAGTCAGTACATATTAGTGCACAAGAACATACTTCATTATTTTTTTAACCACATACTATTCTAGTGGATTTTTAGATGAATTTACATACCACACATCACTTTGACAGTTAGAATCAGAAACCATTGATATGTCAAGCTGTAAACTTTTAACATGCCTTGCCCTTAAAACTTTAATTTTGCTGCTCAATTCACCTTTATGCAATGGGATCAAGCGATCATACAGTTTATTCTTGATAAATCAACTCCTACACGGAAAACCCTATTTGAAGACGACGTGAGTCATTTTGACATTGATAAAAAAGGTGCATCCTTTTTTATCGCTGTAAAAATGCATGTTCCTTCATCGAGTATGCGACCGTCACTTCAATTTCTGTCTTGTCATGTTTGATGGGAAGGTATTATATAATACGAAAATACGCAAAATGAGCCGATTTGGAGAAATTTCTTCGGAAGAAATCTCGAAATGTATAAAAAATACAATTCCGCAAGCAACTAAAAACACGAAATCGTCGATTTGGAGACAATTCATGGAGTTTTGTGAAGCCAGAAATTACGAATTGGGAGAAAAAACACCGGTGCCCAAAATAGCAGACATTTTGAAGGATTGGGCGTATAATATGCTTTGAAAACAATCTGGAATTCGACTGCGAAGATGATTCAAGAAAAATATTTCAGTGAGTACAATATCAAAGTTGATCCTTTTGCCGATATAACTTTCAAAGAAGCTCGTGATGCAAGAAATAGTAAACGGAAAGAATTACAAGCTATTCCGGATAAGAGAA
This sequence comes from Phaedon cochleariae, assembly GCA_918026855.4. Taxonomy (NCBI): domain Eukaryota; kingdom Metazoa; phylum Arthropoda; class Insecta; order Coleoptera; family Chrysomelidae; genus Phaedon; species Phaedon cochleariae. The sequence goes on along the minus strand of OU896712.1, from coordinate 34,410,084 downwards.
AGTTAGGTTCTGTTGCAATAGATAAGAAAGATATCATAAAAATGGCCAAACTATGGAATTTAAATGAACCAGATGGATTGCAAAAAAGATTTTTCCATATAGCTTCTTATGAATTAGCTTGGAGGGGAGGAGAAGCTGTGAACTGTAAAATATACTATTTCAAAGAAGAGAAAAATCAAGATGGAACTACTACAGGTAGAATAGAATATAATACAATATTTTCTAAGACGGCACAAGGTGGGTCAAAAAGATTGGCAGACAGCAAATGAATAACAAAAAATCAAATCGATGAAACTATTTGTCCAGTGAGGTTATTAAAGTTACTTTTAGAAAGAAGAAACGAAAACATAACATCTGAACGCCTTTTTTTAACTCCAAACCTTTTTTGGAGGCACAAAAATTCTAAAGGTTGGTTTAAAAATGTTCCACTGGGAATTAACATGATATCTTCTTGGACACCAAAATTTCAGCAACAAAAATTGGCCTTGACACCACAACTAATAAAATTACCAATCATTCAAACCGTGCTAGTACAGTTACACAGTTAGCCAAAGCAGGAATAAGTGACCAGCAGCTCATAAAAATTACTGGACATTCTTCTTCAGCATCGATCAAACCCTATTTACAAATTGACCCTGAACATCACGAAAATCTAGTTAGTAACTTACGATCATCGGATATTATGAAGTGTACGAACGAATATTCGACATGTGTCGAAACCATCAGAGAAGAAAATAATATAGAAATTTCGACACCAAACCATAATATTTTCAAAAATTGTAGTTTTAATAACTGCTCCTTCAGATAGTTTTTTCAATAAAGTTAATTATTGTTGTTATTTATTTATACATTGTCGTTGATTTATCATGCCAAAAAACACTCGAACTTTTTTTAATGGATAAATTTTTTTCCTAACTCAAACATTTTCCATCAGTAAATTCGCTCGAAAAACTGACATTAGACAAAATTGCTCGACCTACGGTCTCGCAATTTTTTCATGTCAGTTTTTCTCCAAAAATTACTGATTGGCAAATGTTTTCGTTAGGAAGAGAATTTTATCCGATAAAAAAAAAGCTCTTGTGTTTTTACTGTTGATAAAATTCATCAATGTATTAATACACTTATCTAGTCTTTTGATATTTTTACCATTTAGATAAATATATTTCAATATGCGGTGCATGTTTTCAATATGCATGTTAGTGTTGATCCCACTGTGTACTCTGAAACAGTAGGCTCAATTTTCAGCATTTTTTGAATAATTTTTTAAGAAATATTGACCAAATTCCTTTGTTGTGTCATCATCCAAGAATTGTTTTATAGCCTCTGCTAACAGAATATCAAAAGTAACTTCATCAGTTTCTTGCAATAATGTTCTGAGAACATGATAAACCTTGCTTCTCTTTAGATTTCACCTTTGATAATTGTTTTCGCCATGCACGGTCAACATGCCATGTACCGGGTGATTCATTAAGGGTAGCGAGGTACCATATCTCAGGAACTAGAAGTCGTACGAGGTTCAGAAAAAAATTCTATCGAGGAAATCGACCAAGGGAAATTGCTGGAAATAGTTTTTTAGTTTCTATATCTACCGCTGGAGGGCGTAATTGCTATGGTCGTATAAAAAATTGATTTTTTCAGCGAATTTTTCAACATGAGCTGAGGAACAGAAGCTATCACTCTAATGCTGTTAAAATAGTGCATCTTTTTGTTCCTACACTTCTTTTCGTATAATGTGAAATGAGGGCGTTAGACGAGGTTGAACCTTTCCTGACTAAAATACCTATACCTTTAATTTGACTGAACGGAATTCAGCAAACTTGGTCTCGTTCGAGAGAGTAATGTTTGTTGATTATATTGAAGGAACACCAGTGCCATGCTGGTTCCAGCTGCACCCACTAGGGGGCCTAATTAAAACATTTCTGATTTTTTTGATTTCACCCCAAAATCTTGAATGGAATGATATGGTTATTTTATCAGTTTTGGAAAGTGAATAAAATTTGCAAGAAATTGATTCAAACCGCATGTTGATATCTTCATTCGTTCCAAAGTTATCTCCTAGAGAATATCTATTAATGAATTTATTGAAGAAATTATTAATTTTTCTATTAGCATCCAAAGTTCCGTGGTCAAGCATGCCATGCCATGAACAAATAAAAGAAGACAGTTGCAAACTTCAGTCTCATAATAATGCCATATTAATGATAACAATAATGTAACAGGTAACAAAACTAAAATTTAAAAAATATCAAAATTATGGAATATGCTTGTTTTCAAAAAATTATCGAGGAAGCAGATATTTCACAGATGTTCAAAGTGTCCACCGTTATTGATCACACATAAATTGAGTCTTCCAGTTGTGTGTAATACACTCATTTGAACTTCGGCAGCAGAAATATTTCTGACGGTTTCCCGAATTCTTTCTTTCATATCATCTGGCGTTAATGGGCGGACAAACTATATCTTTTATCTTATCCCATAAATAAAAATCTAATACCGTGAGGTCGGGAGACCTTGCTGGCCAAGGAAATATGATGCTGTTCCTACCAATCCATTCATTTGGAAACTGCCTATTCAAAAAATGTTGGACATTGTGTGAATAATGTGCTGGGCAGCCATCCTGTTGAAACCACATATTCATTGTGTCCTCCAGAGGTACATCTTCCAATAATATAGGTAACTCATGTTCCAAAAAAATTAGGATAGGTTGCACCATTTAAAGGCTGTTCAAAAAAATATGGCCCAATAATTCTTTCACCTAGAATTCCGCACCAAACATTGACACTCCATCGATTTTGGAACTGAACTTCCCTCAACCAGTGAGGATTCGTTTCTGACCAATAGTGCATATTATGTATATTAACTTTTCCTGAACTGGAAAAACTGGCTTCGTCACTCCATAGTATTTGCGAAAGAAAATTTCTGTTTTCATTCACCATCCCCAATAGCCACTGACAACAATTCAATCGATGGTCGAAATCGGCAGGTTTTTATTCTTGATGTAACATGACATGGTATGGATGAAACGTGTGATCTTTTAATATACGTTGGATCGAAGAATATGACAATCCTAGATCTCTTACCAAATCTCGAATACTTGAATGAGGGTGAGCAGTAATATAGGCTATGACATTCATAGTATTTATTTCGTTTCTTGCTCTACGTAATCTATTTCGAGCTGTGACTGGACGGATTTGTCCAGTATCCTTTAATCGCCTCGCTAATCTTTTTAAAACTAGTCTTGAGTGATGAGGTCTTGCTGGATATCTGAATGCATATTCTCTTTCGGCAATAACAGCATTTTGAAAACTTTCGTTCGTGATCGGCATATTTCAAGGAATATAAATAGCTACTTCGAACAAATAATTGCGTTTATATGTCACAAACAAATTGAACAATTCATGACAACTGGTCGTTTCCAATGAAATTTAAAAAATAGAAGAATGAATTGTTTCTTCAATAAATTCATTAATAAATATTCTTTAGACGATAACTTTGAAACGAATGAAGATATCAACATGCGATTTGAATTAATTTCTTGCAAATTTCATTCACTTTCCGAAACTGATGAAATAATTATATCATTCCATTCAAAATTTTGGGGTGAAATCAAAAAATTCAGAAATGTATTGATTAGGCCCCCTAGTGAGTGCAGCTGGAACCAGCATGACACTGGTGTTCCTTCAATTCAATCAACAAACATTACTCTCTCGAACGAGACCAAGTTTGCTGAATTCCGTTCAGTCAAATTAAAGGTATAGGTATTTTAGTCAGGAAAGGTTCAACCTCGTCTAACGCCCTCATTTCACATCGTACGAAAAGAAGTGTAGGAACAAAAAGATGCACTATTTTAACAGCATTAGCGTGATAGCTCCTGTTCCTCAGCTCATGTTGAAGAATTCGCTGGAAAAATCAATTTTTCATACGACCATAGCAATTACGCCCTCCAGCGGTAGATATAGAAACTAAAAAAATATTTCCAGCAATTTCCCTTGGTCGATTTTCTCGATAGAATTTTTTTCTCAACCTCGTACGACTTCTAGTTCCTGAGATATGGTACCTCGCTACCCTTAATGAATCACCCGGTACAATAAAGTCGTTTTTGTGGAATTCCCATTGATGATACCCATGAATTATAAAATGATTCAGCCATATCTGACATAAAAATTGTAGGGGTTAAAGTGCCAACTTTATTTTTTATTGAATCAAAAAACACATTCAATGCATTCTGGTCAGTGCGATTTGTAATTAGAAATGCACATGGTAAACCTTGCCGGAGATCATCAATTACCATCAAAGTAACTAACTCAAACCCATATGAATTTAAGCCATGAGTACCATCAATGCATATACAATCATTTGAGAATTTTGTCAACATTTCACCCTGGGCATCATTCATGATAATAAGCATGAAATCTTCTGATTTCAAAACTGGATATTCATTCGGAACATTGTCTTGTGGTTTATAAAATAAAACATGAGGACCAATTTCTTCAACCAAAGCATCAACACTTAGAGCATTATTTTTGTGTCTGCGAGAATGACCACCAAGATTATAGGTAAGCTCAATATTGATGAGGTCTTGATGTGTAAGTAGATGGATACATTTTAATTCCCCATTATAAATTGAATCTCGAACCTAAAAAAAACAATTTATATACAATAGGTATTTCAGATTTGTTATAATATACAGGGTGTTTCATTGGGAAAGGTAAATAATTCAACTGTGGATAGGGGTCACTGAGGTGATCTCAAAAAACCCATGGTTGATGGGTCTTCGACTTCTTATAACCGAGATACAGGATGTTTCATCAATTTTGTCCATATCTTCATTGTCTCATAACTTTTCAACCAACCTGGATATATTTTCAAAAATTGGTACACTTGCTCAATCTACTCTGTGGAATTGATTGAGGCAACAACAACAGATAAAATCCAGGTCCGGCTTCACTTAAAATTCAAAAATTCTTTCTGCCAGAAAACAACACCCTATACATTCGAATTTCTCATTTTTTTTGCCATATCTGAAAAGAACATCAAAATTTCTATTCAACGATGTGCTTGTTATTCGTGCACAGACGATTTTAACTATTCATATTATGTGCTCAAAATATTATTTTTGCTCATTTTGGGGTACAAAATTGGAATCAGACGAGATTTATTAATTTTTTCTACTCCTTACTCGGTAAGTACTTCATTTTGATACTGATTTGAGGGAGGAAAACACGTTCTACCTCCCTAGGGAGGTAAGTAAATATTTACCTCCCTAGGGAAGCAAGTTAAATAAACTTCATAATTTAACCTAAAAATTGAACTCTTCATTTTAAATTAACATTTATAGTACAATTTGAAAAATTACAGTTTGAAAAATGTGGGGAAACCTCTTGCAGCTGTTTGGACACTTCTACTGTTGTGCTTATGTTATCAGAAATTCTTGTTACAGCGCTGGTCAATGTGGTAGGCAGATGAATAGCAGATGAATTTGAATCGCTGTTATTCTTGTTATAAAGAATTTTGTTTGCCACCTCGTTCTTATTGCAAAGACTATCAGCAACATAACCTTCAGCAACCGTCTCCGACTTCCAGCCCCCATGTCTTTTAAGAGCTAAAACACTTGAACCAGTGTTAGCTAATAATGTGGCAGACGTTCTTCTAAACGAATGGCCGGTATAAGCTTCAGCGTTAGGCAGTCTTGAGAAATTTTGCTATTTTTGTGGGAATAGCTGAAAAAGTGTTCTTTCCCACAGGCTGATTCAAGCATTTGCCTTCTTGGTATCTCAAAAAAAAAGCGTTGTTGGGGTCTTTCAACCAACGATCTTATTTTGAGATATCTTTTAAAAATGTTTAAATGGCAGATTCTACTGTCTTTGTCTGCAGTGATGGTGAATCTTCTAGATGTACCATTTTTTGAATCAGGTATATTGATTATAATTAAATTTTCCATTTCCTGGACATTCTCTACACTCAGATCGCATAATTCTTGTGAGCGGCATGCTCCAGCAATCCCGACGACCATCACTACCTTCATTAATAAAAAACTTCTATCGTCGGCTTCTGTCAAAAATTTTTCTATTTCTTCTCGCGTGAAAACTTGAGACTTTTTTGGCTTATAGCCATCATTTTTTCTCTTCAAAAACGCCTTTAGTTTAAGGAATTTGGAAATGTCTACATTGTCTTGAATGGATAACGTCGATTTTAGCATCGAATACTCACTCCATAAACTTGCAGGGGACTTTAGGGTCTGTGACTTCTCTACAAAGTACGCCAGCAAAGAGTTCTCGGTAATGCTTTCACCACTTGCAATATTACTGCACCAAGCCTTGAAGTCCTTGTAACACCGATTGTACCGTTCATTCGATTTCTGAGGTAATAGAGCAGCACAAGCTGCATTCGCAACTGCATCGATATCCATTATTTCGATTTTTTTAATAAAATGACACTGACAGAACATTTGTTTGATTATAAACAATATGAATTCCATAGCGATCAACGTGTAACACTAGGAAACCTGTCATACATACAGGGTTTTTCAGTTAGATTAGTCAAATTATATAAGTAATTGAAAAACATTTTTTTTAATCTAAGGGAACTGGAGTAGAAAAAATATAATACAAAACTCGGGAGGCAGTGTTCTTGACCAGTCTCGGACTATTTTGCAAGCCCTCGCTATCGCTCGGGCGCAAACAATGTCCTCGACTGGTAAGTATCACTTGCCTCCCTTGTAGTGTAAATAACTATTATTACTTCCTATTCAGTATACGTGAGTATTGCATTCATTTAGTAGGAGTATTTCATATCGTTCTTTGTTCCAGACTTAGTTGCAGGTCCGTCATCAAAACTATACAGGGCTTTTCACGATAAGCGTTAATTAGATGTTTCTGGCAAACCAGACAACGGATAAATCTGAAATTTCGATGGTATGTATAAATTAACATAATCTACACTACTGAAATATTTGAAATGATCCGGCCTTGTCGCTTCTACTAGAAAGTAGCAGCAACTTCGATTTTTCAAATGGGACACCCTGTATTTCATTACATTCTTGAATTCTTGCTGAACAGCAGAATTCATCGATTCGAAACATTCAAGGTCTAGCGGGACTGATAACTGAGATATAGGATGTGGAAAATCGAGATGTTTCAGCTTTAGAAATGTTTTGTGCTGAAACTATTTATTATTGCATGGTCAAAACGGCTTCAATGTCCCCATCTCAACTTTCCATTCAATATTCAATTGAAACAGATACAGGGTGGTGCAGAAATCTGAATTATGAACCATCCTGTATTTGTTTCGATTAAATGTCAATAGATACAAAGTTAAGATAGGAACATAAAAGTCGTTTTGATCAATAATAAATATTTTCGCAAAATAATTCTGAAGATGAAACATCTCGATTTTTCTCACTCTAAATATCTCAGTTATTAGTCCCACTAGACCCCGAACTGTGTGAATCGATTGAATCAGCTCTTCAGGAAGCATCCAGGGTGCCCCATTCGAAAAATCGAAGTTACTGCTACTTTCGAGTAGAAGCGGCAACGCCGGATTGTTTCAAATATTTTAGACGTGTAGATCATGTTAATTTATGCATACCTTCGAATTTTCAGTTTTATCCGTTGCCTGATTTGCCAGAAACATCTAATTAACGCTTATCGTGAAAAGCCCTGTATAGTTTTGATGACGGACCTGCAACTAAGTCTGGAACAGAGAACGATATGAAATACTCCTACAAAATGAATGTAATACTCACGTATACTGAATAGTAAGTAATAAAATTAATAAATCTCGTCTGATTCCAATTTTGTACCCCAAAATGAGCAAAAATAATATTTTGAGCACATAATATGAATAGTTGAAATCGTCTGTGCACGAATAGAAAGCACATCGTTGAATAGGAATTTTGATGTCCTTTTCAGATATGGCAAAAAAAAATGAGAAATTCGAATGTATAGGGTGTTGTTTTCTGGCAGAAAGAATTTGTGAATTTTAAGTGAAGCCGGACCTGGATTTTATCTGTTGTTGTTGCCTCAATCAATTCCACAGGGTAGATTGAACAAGTGTACCAATTTTTAAAAATATATACAGGTTGGTTGGAAAGTTATGAGACAATGAAGATATGGACACAATTGATGAAACATCCTGTATCGCGGTTGTAAGAAGTCGAAGACCCATCAACCATGGGTTTCTTGAAATCACCTCAGTGACCCCTATCCACAGTTGAATTATTTACCTTTCCCAATGAAACACCCTGTATAAGAATACCTAATAAATGAATGAAAATGAAATATCCTTAGAAATCTTCATTCTTAAGCAAAACTTCAAGCAATAAATTATATTCATGATAATGCTATACTTAGCATAAAATCATGCAGTTATAAACGATACAGAAATACAATTTCAAACAAGTACCTCATCAAGGATGATATTGAAAGGAATTTTGGGCAGCAATTTTAGCTGCCAAATTTTGACGCTCATCTGCCCATGTGAGTTTCTGTATATTCAACTTTACATCCACCATTTTCATTTCTGTCTACATGTATTTTTGCTGGACAATATGAATTGATCTTCCGACTTCCTTGAATTTTCAATTTCCTTAAACCTTTTCCAGAAGGAATATAGTTTCCAGAACGATGACAATAAAAATTAGTTTTTTCAGATCCATTAGATGATAATTTCACTGTACTGTTGTGTTTGACGAAATTCACCACTGATTCTTCTTCAATGGTTTTCTTCCATACCAAGAATTCCTGAAATGAGGAAAAACTCAAAGTTTTTCTCATCAAGTGTAAATCGTGCTCCACTCCTATATGTCTTTCAAATTCTGTAGTGAAAATGTCACTTTTACATAGACTACACTTAACTTTCCTCCTTTTGTTAGATGTATTTTCAGTTTGCACTTCATTACTGTGAGCTGCCTTCTTTTTCAGTTGTCTTTTACTGGGTGCAATTTCGTCCAACTTTTTTGAATGAAACTTGATCACATGAGCTCTAAAATTATGATATTGAGTGAATGTCTTATTATAACATTCAGGACACTTATTATCATTCATGTTGATGTAAAATAATTATTGTTGTTCTAAAATTATTGTGACAAGATCGGTAACTAGTCAAAACAACGTAAGCCGTAAGACGAATTTCAATTTACAGCTGTTTCGTGATGCGCGCGCACGAATTAAAATTCCAATATATTTCTCGCTAAGGTAATTAGTCCTTGGTGCGTTTTTTATACGTAACATGAGTGAATATGATTAGAAATTGAATTACAGTCATTAACTCAGACATAACAAGAAAATTCAATGAGTGCTTTTTCCTCAGTGCACAAGATGGAAACCTACCTATTTTATTCACTGGAAAAATTGCGAATCTTTCTTCCTAGTGAATTTTATTGATATCGACGGCAGAATAGCGCAGTGATTGAGCGCTCGATTAGCAATCAGAATACTGAAAGGTTTGCTAGGTTCATCTGAAAATAGTTTCAAGAGATTTCTTTATATAGTTTTGGAAATAAATGTATATATATATATATATATATATATATATATATATATATAGATATGTTTTCGATACAAGACGAGATCATTTGGTGATATAAGCTGAACAAGTGGAGATCCGTTTCGACAAGCCGAGATCCGAAACGGATCTCGACTTGTTTCTATGTGTATATCATCTTAGTTACGTTATCCTAGGTCATAGGAGGTGGTACACAAATTTTAGTACGGATCTCCATTTGACCATTTTTGTCAATTTTTATACACTCGTAGTTCTACCTAGCGCTCTGAAGGGGGCGCTGCGCTGTGCGCCTTGTTTATGATATTTACTCGACAATATGAGATCCAGTATATTTGGCAACGTCGCATCAGAGATCTCTCAACTGAGTCAGTGTTGTATTATGAATTTGATCTTTATTTTGTTAGTCTATTTCAGCGGCAAATTCAATATTTTCAGGATGTGTTCCTTATGTTGGTATATTAATTCACATGTTACCTTTATTCCGAATCTGATGATAATCACGTACGAGTACATCGGAGGCAATATATTATTTATTGAGCTCTTCGTCTATCAATTACAACCTGGTTGTAGAAGTTGAAGAGTACAGTATATTGTTTAACTAACACGGAATATCGTCATTTCCCACGAGAATGAAGTTTGCAGCATGAGCCTCAGGCGAATTCTACAATCATTCGAGGGGGAAATCAGCATTCCGTGCGAGTTATGCACTATAATTTTTCTACGGCTGTAACAGGCAACAGCGACAGTTTGGATTTCTTCGTCTTGTAGTCATCTGATTTTCTCTCAAGTAATGCTTCATCTATCAGACAGAGCTGTCGCATTGCTTGTGATTTCACATTCCATGGGCGATGAGATTTTTTTGAAATAATATCAGAATGGAAACATTGTGATATCAGATACGGAAATAAAATTGATAACATACAAAGTACCTCAAAAATGTATCGAACACAGTGAGACAAGATCAATTTTGTGTTATTGCCGTAGAAAATAGTATATTGTTCAACGAGCACGAAATGATAATGATTTCCCACAAGAATGAAGTTTGCAGTATGAGCCTTAGGCGAATGCTGCTATCATTCGTGTGGGAAATTATAGCATTCCGTGCGAGTTATTCACAATACTTTTTCTACGGCTGTAACAGAAAACAGCAAAATTTTTCCATTCTTTGGCTTGTGAAGCCATCTGATTTTTTCATTAGTAATGCTCATCTATCTGACATAACTAGCATTGCTTGAACTTTGACATGCCATGGGAGATGAGATTTTTCTGAAATATAATAACACAATGAAGTCATTGTGATATCCGATACATAAATGAAATTGATGACATACAAAATACCTCATTGATTTATCGAACACAAGAGTAATTTTGTGTTATAGCCGTAAAAAATAGTACATTGTTTAACGAGCACGGAATGATCGTGATTTCCCACGAGAATGAAGTTTGCAGCATGAGCCTTAGGTGAATGCTGAAATCATTCGAGTGGGAAATTAGCACTCCGTGCGAGTTATACACTATAATTTTTCTACGGCTGTAACAGATAACAGCAAAATTTTGGATTTCTTCGTTTGTAGCCATCTGATTTTTTCATAAGTAATGCTCATCTATATATGACAAAACTGTCATTACTTGAACTTTGACTTGCCATGGGAGATTAGATTTATTTGAAATAATAACACAATGAAGTCATTGTGATATCCGATACGGAAATAAAATTGATAACATACAAAGTACTTCATTGATTCATCGAACACAGTAAAACAAGAGTAATTTTATGTTATAGCCGTAGAAAAAAGTATCTTATTATTTTATATGGAAGTAATGTGTTGGTAGGTACTTTTGTGACGTGTCTGTATGTTTCATTGAATGAACGAGCCTCATCAAATTAGATATCATTGAACTCGTGGTTGTGGAATAGGATGTTTGGTAGAATTACACTCCTGTCACAGTGTTTGCTGCCAAACTCCTCCAATTTCCAATAGTACCGAAACGGCTTGCCGATTCTAAGGAAAATTTGTGTGCATCTTTGGTAGGTCTGAGAATCGGTCGTTATGGTAGTTCCCCTAACGCAAGTGCGGAAATACACTTCACGCACGTGTTTGGTACACTATTTTTACTACTAGCGAGCGGAAAAAATCAAATTTATCTTTTCTGCACTCATTTGAGAGTTGAGAGTTTTTTCCGCACTATTGTGGACAAGTGACTCTGACAGCACTAATATATGTGTGCGAAAAATATGATTTCTGCGCACGATAGTAAAAAAACTATTTTTTTAATTGGGAAATTGAAGATGGCGGATCCAATATGGCGGACGAGTTTTTTCATCATGATTCGATTCTATTCAAAATTGGTATCTGGGGATTTTTGGGGTCGGAGATAATGATTCCTCTGTCGAAATTAGGAAATTCAATATGGCGGATCCAATATGGCGGATCCAATATGGCGGATCCAATATGGCGGACGAGTGTTGTACCATGATCCGATTCTATTGAAAATTGGTTTCTGATGTTTTTTCTGGTCGGAGATTATGGTTCCTCAGTCGGAATCAAGATGGCGGATCCAATATGGCGGACGAGTTTTGTAATGATGATCTGATAAGATTCAAAATTGGAATCAGGGGGTTTTCTGGGTTGGAAGTTATGATTCCTTCGTCAAAATTAGGAAATTCATGTGTGTGGGAGTTTTCGGAGTCGGAGATTACGATTATTCCGTAAAATTCGGGTGCTTCAAGATGACACATTCAATATGGCGGACAAGATTTGTAATTATGATCCGATTCTATTCGAAATTGGTATCTGGGTGTGTTCTGGGTCGGAAAATATGATTCCCTCGTTGAAATTTGAAAATACGAGATGGCGAATTTAATATGACGGACGAGTTTTGTAATTATGATCCGATACGATTCAAAATTGTGATCTGGGGGTTTTTGGGGTCAAAAATTATTAATCTTTGATCAAAATTAGGGAATTCAAGATGGCGGATCTGATATGGCGAACTAGTTTTGTAGTTATGATCCAATTCTATCAAAATTTTGTTTGTAGGAGTTTTTGGAGTCGGTGATGATGATCATTCAGTAAAAATTATGGAATTCAAAATGGCAGATCCAATATGGCGGACGAGTCAAAATTGGTATATGAGGGTTGTATGATATGGCGGACGAGTTTTTTAATTACGATCCGATTCTATTCAAAATTGTTACAAGGGGGTTCTTGGGGTCGGGCATTATGGTTTTTTCATCAAAATTAGGAAATTCAACTTCACACCATGACAGCTTCTGATGATCTACAAAGCACAGATACGGCCCGTTTCAGAAATATGTTTTTCATATATGAAATTCAGCACCTCAACATATGCTGATACAGCTAGATTCATATTCGATGCAGAGACTAGTCATCCGTCTGGTGGGTGATGCCACACTCACTGATTCTTTGACACTATCGTAACACCATAAGGAAATCGGTAACCTTATACTTCTCTTATGATACTCTCACGAAAATGTTCTTCAGAAATTTCTCTCACTTGCAAAACCAGTTAGACGTACTCGATAAGCTCAATCAGCACATTTTTTTGTCGTTATCCTCGAAATATACCGAACAATTATTTATCGGAACTCGTTTGTCAATAGAAAGGCAAGTCTTTCGAATTCTTCACAACAGGAAGTATATTCTCAAGAACTTATCATCCTCAGAGGTTCAAAGAAAATTCCGATATCAACCTTCTTCCTCAATTCTCCCTGAGTACGCACGATGGTCCTCGAACATAAAAGAGATTTGCTTTCGTGCGCTCCAAGTGATGAAAAATAGTAAACTCTCCTCAAAATCAGATTGAACAATTTGATTGGTCTGAATGCTAGAAAGTTAAAGATTTTTCATTAAATGATGTACCACTATATGTATTGATTTTCTGGTTGTTCGGAGGGGGATCTTGGTTGAATACTATCGAACAGGCTTTTAATACTTTCGAAAAAGCTGTCGCTCATCCCTACATGTGATTTTAGTTCATTGTCAGCAATAGGGTGCTGCATTACGCCGCCATCATCTTCAAAAATATTTGTTTTGCTATAGAAATGATGAAATTCCAACATGTGTGCGTGATGGAAATATAAAATAGATTCAGAAATATAGATATTCGTGTCCATTCCTCGAACATCAGATATGGCAACATTGCAGGATCTCATCTTGTGTATTAAATATCAAAATATACATTTTCGGATCTCAACTTGCATGAATTCGTCTCGGATCTCTCATTGTTTGAATAGTATCACAAAAATTCAAATTGAAAAATCTCTTCCCCTCTCTAGGGTTTTGGTTTGAAGAGGATGTTTGGCAACTATTTGTGAAATACATACTCAACGAAGTCCTTCTGTTGTGGTGGATCTCGGGTTGTCCATAATTTAATCGGATCTCGACTTGGTACAAAAACATATATATATATATATATATATATATATATACGTGTATTATGGCACTGGTAATCCCTTCATATCAACCATACGACATCTCCATGTATACATAGAACATCCAGAATCCTTTCAAATCATGCTCAATTTATGTCCTGGAGTTATTCAGTGCACATAATAAACTTCCGGGACGTCCTTGAACAATACGAAATATACAAAAAACTTCCAGGTCTGACCCGGAATTATACATATGTCCCTGAATCATACGACAAACCTGAAAAAATGTCCCGAAACTGATCTATCTACATATATATATACAGGATGGTAAAGAATTCAGAATCTTGATCACCCGGTATATGTCCCAATTAAATATCAGTAGATAGTTAATCAGAAGTTGAGATAGGGACATGTAATCCGTTTTGACCAATTATGAATAGTTTCGACACAAAAAATTCTTGAACTTGGAAAATCTCGATTTTTCACAACTTATATTTCAGTAATTATAACTGCTAGACCCCAAGTATGATCCCAGCAAACATTTTGATATGGGGCATCAATGGCCTAATATATTTTTCCCATACCTGACATCAGCGGCCTAGTAAATGGTCCCATATGCGGGACTCTATATATCAGTACACTGCGGCCGGCAGCTGGTCCCAGTGCTGGGTACCCAGCAATCATATTCAGTTCCCCGGCAAAAGGCCAGTACAACATAATCGACACATTGAGTTTCCCATAGCAAGCCCAGCATATACATAAATGATGGGACTGTAATGGCCAATTAACGACATTGTTTACATACTATCGAGGTAGGGTAGGGGTAGGGGTTTTAGGGGTCCAATGGATCTGATAGTTCTGGTACTTCTTTATTTCACAATATAACCCTCTCATCATGAATCAGACACATACCAGATTTCCAGAAAATAATTTTATGAATGACACAATGATCTATTCTTAACCTCACTGTTCTCCAACGATGAAACTTCTCGGAGTGACTGCTCACTGGTTGGTATGTGGTATTCACATCTTATTGGGTAGCATTCCTTCAAAGTTGATTCTTCGTTGTGAGCTACTTCTGAAATATAAAATGCATCATTGGTTTTATTATTTCTCATTATTTTCTTGGCACAGGTAGGTATTTCTGTAGCTGAAACCTTATTGTTATTTAGTTATTTGATATAGAGATAGGTTCACATAACCTGAGATTGCTTTTGATTGCAACAAACGAGTTAAAAATGATAGTTGCTTTTGGAGGAGTATAGCTTCCAATTATTATGATCATTAGGTATATGAGGTTACAATAAGATGCCAAACACATGCATTTTATAATGGATTTCGAAACACTATGTAGGTAGATTGATACTCACTCAATATTATCAAAATTGAAGAATGCGTCTTCTATTATTATCAATTAAGAATACTCCTGCCATCATGAATAACCACCAGGGAAAGAGAGGACCACATTTATTCGACATAAACAAACTAGTACGCGATCACCACTCACGAGAGTCAGCCATCTTAGTCACATATTATATTGATCAGCTGTTTGTTGATGTAGACCTTCCCAGAACGTCCACCAGGGGGACGAGTAACAAACATGAAATTGGCCAGCAAAGGGCCAGATCTCGTTAGTATTCAATTAGTTCCAGACATCTTACCATTACAAGGCCATCATCGTATTTTTAACTGATGGTTACTTGGCATATAGGGGAATCATCAGCCCATCACCAATACCCCGGCGCCGTCACTTCCCCAGACTAGCCTGCACTAGGCCGGACTTCTCCCGCTAGTTCAATGTTTGCTGGGATGGGTCGTTGAAATCAGCTCATCAGGGAGAATCTCAAAATGAAATAATATATAGGGTGTTCGATAGAAAAAAGTTTAACTTCAGTGTTTTATGGTTTTTTGGGACACCCTGTATGTTTCGAAATAATTTTAAATGGTAGCCTATGTTGACATGCAACTTCCTAGAGAGGAAGAATTCCAAGAAGATAAGTGGTTAGCCTTCCAGAGACCGAGGCGTTACTGGTGGCCCACCCTGTAGATAACGAACTGATAATCGACATATATCAAGGATTCAGCATAAAAGGGAAAACAATTCAGGTTATCATCAGAAAACTTGCAAAATCGGGCGAAGTCACCCCAGTTGACGGTTCGATGAATAAAATTTCCGAAGGTATATTCCACTCTTATACAAAGAACTACACAAAAAACGGCCAGTGCTGTAACTTCTGAATCATTGATGATCGAACTTGTTTTATCACTTCTGGTTCAATCGGAGGCAACTTCTGATTTTTGAAGGATGACAGCCCTGAACAAATAATAAAGAAACATAAGAAAGAAGGTGCAATTCTTTGGATATTTTATGCAAAAGTTTGGAAGTTATCCGCACGAATTTCCAACCACGGTCGGACTGAAAAGGTTTACTTGAAAACAACGGAACAATGATAATTTCAGTGTGTAGGACAAATTCTTCTAATAAACATAAAAAACGGCGCAATCGTTTTTGCCGACGTTAAGAGTCTTCCGCACGCGTTCCCAACCAGGATCGAACGTAATTAGTGCACTTAGAAATAGCAGGAAATAATTATGATTTTAGTGACCTGGATCAAGTTATTTGAATTATTAGTATTAAATTATCTGAATAGTCTAGTGTGGAAGTCCGTGTTTAGTCTCATACTATTATTTGAATAGGTTGCCTACTTGTTAGCTTTCAAGTGATTTATGAAGTTGAGGAAAAATTACTTGAATGTGTATATAGAATCATGTTTTCATAAAAAAAAACAGGACTATCATCTCATTCTCTCGTTAAACAGATCAAAGAACTGATCATAACTCTGCCAATTCAACCTTGTAACTACATATTTATTTCAAAATGTACGAATGGCTCTAGACTGCTTTTTTATCCGATTAATGGCTGATGACCTTAGGCGCGAGGATGGAAAAATAATCACTAAAGTACTGTATTATTTCAATATTTGAGGTTGAGTAAATTGCATAGTTGTACTATCATAATTCTTCTACCTATACCAGGACGATTACCATAGTTTTAGAATAAGTGAAAATAAGTACAGTAACAATCCTATTTCAACTATAAAACGGAATGTATAACTAGTTAAGGAATAATAGCGCAATGAACTGTTCAGCAACCGCAGTCACATAGTATACTATGGGAGAGCTTCACAAGAGCTTTCGAGAGACTTTGCTGCAGAATTGATCTGCCAAGCCTAAAACATTCTTTGTATCCTTGTTCAGCTTCAGAGAATTGAGCTATGCAATTCCATCTATGACTGCAACTAACTAAAAATGAAAGTTAGCTTCTGTAAACTGGTTCTCATTGAATTAAGTGTCAGTGTCAGGTTAGAGGACCAAAACTAGATAGGGGTAATCACAATAGATCTTCTAGGTCGCAGTGATCGAGAGGTCTCCCAGCCTATAACGACCCATCTACAATCTACAAGTGTCAGTGTAATTCTGTAAGAATTGAATACATTTTATTGAAAATATATTCTCAGATATAATCATGAACATAAAAAAAATAATACATTCATAAATAAATACATTGAGAATTCGCATTCTCTATGTGATGAAAATATCAATTCTTTCTCGGTCAATTCAACGAAAAATAACTACTATCCTGGCTATATGCCACGACGAAGGTGTACTCTTATATTTCCAATATTTCGACAATGAATATTGTCATCATCAGGGAGCTACAATTTATCAAAAATTTCCTTTAAAAAAGGCTCTGTAAAATTATTAGTTAAATACTTATAATGTCAGTGAGAATGGTCGTTAAAAGATGGTAACTGTGGTTGATTCACAAGACATAATAGTAATTTGTAATACAGTGGAACAATTAGATCAATTTAAAATTGTAAAATTGCAAACAGTAAAATGAGATTTATTTTTTTATCAAAATTTTATTAATTATATCCGGCTGCCGAAACACATGGCCATGCTCGAATTTGTTGAGCCTGGGACCCTATTCTCAAATGGTGAGATATTTTGTCGCATGCGAGATTTCGACATTATCGAACAAAAAACGTGAGTGCTCATTCTCGAATGACGCATTCGAAAATTTCCGATAGACAAATTGTAGAGTGGTCTAAAGCAGTCGACATTTTCATGTCGAATGCGAGATTGAATATCCGACGGATTTCTTCACTCGTTATTTTAAGAATGGTAGCTTTATTAATAGAAATTGAAAATTTGGAAAGTCAAGAAAATCATCAACGGCCACGAGAGAACGTATATAAGAATGCGTTCAGATTTTCATCGGACATACAATGTATAAAAACATTTGGGTGAGGAATTAGTGAGAGTCCATTGCACTGCTAGAACCATTTGGCAGATAAAAGTGGTTCATTCCATTTTCCTTTCATCAAGTTAAGTGTCTTCTTTTGAGGTGAAGCACAATAACTTTTTTCTTTCCACTGCCATTATTAGTTCTACATAACATTGACATAACCTCCATCATAAGCCGAGATTGGCGCAGTGGAAGAGTGGAAGAGCGTTCGATTCCCAGCACGAGCAAGGAACTTTTTTCAATATTTTATTTACGAATTAAATATTGTAAAGTTTCGGAGCATCGGCTGTTGCGTTCCAATTAACAGTGCTGCTCCTAAAGTGGCGCATGGAGTTAGTAACAAAGCCTACACAGAACACGCAGAAAAAGATGATGATGTGGTTATGAGCATCAGAGAAGAAGTAGGACGGTGTATGTAGGTGGGTGTGGAAAACTACCAGCTGAGCGTGAGAGCGGACCAGCTGCTTAGTAGACCTCAGTCTCTAACGGGGGTTAACAAGGATAGCTAGCAGGCCACTGCGCATATGGTAGTGAGTACATTACTAGCCTACAAAACACAGCCGAAAAACTCTGAAAGAGAGCTGATGGGCGGTGCCTGAAAAGAATGTTAGCCAGCTCTCTTGAGCGAACCACATCAGTCAATGAAAACACTTGGGGTTTGCAAAAAGGTCACATTAGGGACTAGTTGCTGACGTGGAAACCTCCCCCACCAGTACCAGTACCTCCATCATAACAACAAAGAAACCACAACACATTGGCACAGAACCCATTCGAGAATCGTTAGTTCGATGTTGCCAGTTCATGCTACTCGACAAAATTTGTCTCATGCGAGTTTGAAGTCGAAAGCAATCGAGAATACCACATTTTATCGTTGTACGACAATTTCTATCGACATATTTCGTTCGACATTCGAGAATAGGCCCCCTGGGATCTGGATCAGCATTGTTCAACCTGCACTGAATGGCCTGTCGATAAACCATCAAAAACTTCCTTGGCAGTTTTATTTCACTGAGGTGGGACCAGAACTAGTAAACTATTAATTCAACGAAAGGTCCATAAGTAGTACCAGTTGAATATATGTTATGAAATAACAAGAGAACATTACCAGTTATGCTCAGATTGAATCCTAGGACTCTAAACATCTAAAAATCTTTAGATTTATAGATATTTTTTGTAACCATGTTACAACATGTCTGATAACTTGAATTTCTCTTTCAGTTAAGGCGGATAAAGTTGCTGAACAACAAAAGACTGAGCGAGAAAAACTGGAGCAACGAGCCAGAGAAGATGAATTGAGGGAAATGGCTATCAAATTACGGCGGAGGTAATAAAAATGAATGTTGAGATTTCTCCAATTTGGTCAGATTTAGAGAGTAGATAATTTCAGATTCATACAGGGTGTCCCAAGTTTTTTTATCTCTTGGAGCGCACGAAAAGAAATTCCTATAATGTTTGAAGAACATCGTGAGGGAGGTAGGATAGGGAGAGGAGGTAGGTGTTGGGATTTTTTCGAACTTTTGGTATACAGGCAATTTCTCGCTCATTTGACAAGATAATTGAAAAATTAAAAAAAACTGCTTTGAATGCACCTGAATGTGTACCTTCGTAATAAATTATGAAAAAATTAATCACATTTGACAACCCTGTGACAGCTACTCCGTACTTCTCGTTCTCAAATAGCACCCCTGTATTTTGTACTTGAAAATAGCGTGTTATTCTATCTGAAATATAACTATAGCACCTGATTAGTATTTTGCTCATCAATAATCCACTCAATTTAGCTCACCACCCAATTTAATTTTGGATATTCCCGCTTATAACTTTGACAGTTTCCATGTCTCCGTTTCCTACTGATGTCATCTTCAAGCAAGTGAGATTTTTCGGGCATCCATTCTTGATTATGGTATGGTAGAGGTATCATGCGAGAGATACTTCATGTTTGTGATGATTATGTAGTTATGTGATGTCGTGATGCCATTTAATCTCGTTTTTCTCACGTCACGGTGTACCAAATCTTATTATACTCGATAATGGCACAGAGTTCAAGCACTCAGTAATCACGGAACTATTGAACGATCATAAAGAAAAAACGAAATTGCTTTCTTCAAAAATAAATGAGATTTTGATAGAGAATGAAACCAAATTAATGTCGAAATTGAACACAAATCGCAATTCTCCTGAACTATTCCAACCAGAAAATATGACCTATATAAAGAAACACATACGTCAGAAAAATTCCAATAAATTTCAAAAACCCGAAATAATAGCTAGTAGGATTAAAACTCGAAAAACAATAACAACCGCTTCACATGGATAATTTGAAAAAACCACTACGAAAAACCTTCAGTTTTGACTAGTTCGTTTCATTTCAGACTGTTGTCATTAGTCATTGGACTTCAAGACAAAGTAATATTCAAGAATTTCGAAAACAATCCAGGAATAATGCCATTGAAATTAGGAATAGTAAAAATACAACAATATGCACACACATTCATCCACTGCTATGACATGAACCCCATTATAGCTGAAATGAACAAGTTTCATTTACAGACACTACGACAACACATCTAACTACGTAAAAATCCTACTCTTGACACAAGAAAAAGCAGAATGGAAATTGAAAGAAATCATTCCACATTCGAAACGTAGAAAAGGACTCATAAATGGCGTTGGATCGATATTGAAATCGATCACAGGAAATCTGGACGCCGAAGACGTTGAACGATATAATAGACTGATAAATCAGCTCCAAAATAATCAAATCAAACTAGAATCTAGCATTGAATAGCAAAATTCTCTATCCATCGATATTATAGAAGAATTTAACGCAACAATTCATTAAAAATAACGAAAAATCACTCCAAGGAAAAATTGTTCATCTCATAACAGTCATAGAAAAAACCTCATTAGTTGAACAGTCTATTTTTATCAAAGATTCATTGAATCAGCTGATAGACATGTTCGAAGTAATAACCTCTATGTTGCAGGATATCGAAAACCCGCTTTCCTTTGCAAAGTTGAATGTACTTCACCCAAGCATAATAAAAACATCGGAACTTTTTAATCAACTCAAAAATTTGAAAGAAATAATCAAACCAGAACAATTTCCATTTGAATTGACATAAGGAAACACTTTGAGCTTTGAAAATATTATCCAAATTGAATGTTACATACTTGATATCAGAATTACCTACCTACTTAAAATCCCAATTATGTATCCATACATTTTCGAATATTATTACCTATACCCAATTCCTGTTCCTACTCTGAATCAGTTTAGGACAATATTGCCAAAAAAAAAGTACTTCAAAGAAAAAACAAAATACACCAAGTCGATCGACCAAAAAATTATATTACACATTTACTAGTGTGACTAATTTTGGCTAAACAGCCATCATCAGACACAAATTGAATAAAGTACCTGTAAGAGATGAAATTACAGACGAACAATAAGTTTGCTGAGGAAAAAACATACCTAGGCCATGTGGTGATTACAAATTCAACAAATAAAATGAAATATCAAGCGGTTATTTCAACATAAATAATCAGTCCGGTAAGGGGGTGATTAAATTTTTATAACGGCTGAACAGCCAGAAGAACCTTATAATCATGAGGTTCAACATTGGCACGAAAAAGAGAAATTAGTTATTTAAATTCACTCAACTGAGTTTCATCTTGGATGGCTATTGAAAGACAGACATCCAGGAATCGCCGAAGTAAGCAAATGACAGTGACAGCATGACAAGACTGAATGACAGTGACAAATTATACAAACTAAATGACATGACAAAATCATCGTAAGGTTCAGAAAAGAATTTGGCATAATAAACAAATTATTGCAAAGGAAACTATGGGTTAATTACCTAATCTCCTTGTAACAAAACTATGAGAAGTACGTGGTAAGGTTGAAGACCAAAAAGAAGAAGAGGAGATGTCAAGTGTAGTAAAAGTAATAACGGCAGAAGAAGAAGAAGATCCACGGAAAGTAAACAGGTCCGGCTTGAGTACCTGAAAACGGGAAAATTGATCATGAGAATTTGAGTGTGCGAAAAATGTGGTTTCTTTCAAAATTAGTTTGGTCGTTGAGGCAATTAATATTTGGATTATTGATACATTTTTGAATTTCTAAGATTTCTAAAAGGTTTAGCTGTTTACCTTCATTGCAAATGTGAATAATATCCATATTGGATTTGACATCAAAAGTGTGGTAAGAATCAATAATATGATTAGCAAAGGAAGAGGAAGGGTCATGGATATCTGATCTGAGAAATTTGTGGACAATTCTGCGATGTTCCGATGCGCGGATTTCGAAACTACTACCAGTTTGGCCTATATAAGATGAATTGCAATCATTACAATTTGATCTGTAAACCCCTGACTTTTTTGTCTGAGAAATTTTATCTTTAGAATTAACAAGTAGGTGTTTTAGCTTGGAAGACGTTTTATAGGAGATGTTAATGTTGAAGTTTTTGAAAATTTTTGAAATTTGGACTGAATAATTACCGAAAAAATGTAAAGATCTGAAACTGGGGGTTCCGTAGTCTGATTCAAAGTCACATTAAAAGTTAGCCTAAACCTTGTATGAAATTTGAAATAAATCTTCATGATTTGTTCTAAGGGGAAATGGTTATTAATAGCGATTTGTTAAATAATGTTAATCTCCTTATTGAATGCTGTATCTGATAGCGGTAATGAAAAAAACTCTATGGAAAAAAACAGTTAAATGAAGCAAATTTGTGTGAATCAATAATATGATTAGCAAAGGAAGAGGAAGGGTCATGGATATCTGATCTGAGAAATTTGTGGACAATTCTGCGATGTTCCGATGCGCGGATTTCGAAACTTCTACCAGTTTGGCCTATATAAGATGAATTGCAATCATTACAATTTGATCTGTAAACCCCTGACTTTTTTGTCTGAGAAATTTTATCTTTAGAATTAACAAGTAGGTGTTTGAGATTGGAAGAAGTTTTATAGGAGATGTTAATGTTGAAGTTTTTGAAAATTTTCGAAATTTGGACTGAATAATTACCGAAAAAATGTAAAGATCTGAAAACTGGGGGTTCCGTAGTCTGATTCAAAGTCACATTAAAAGTTAGCCTAGACCTTGTATAAAATTTGAAATAAATCTTCATGATTTGTTCTAAGGGGAAATGGTTATTAATAGCGATTTGTTTAATAATGTTTATCTCCTTATTGAATGAAGCAAATTTGTGTGAAGGTGGGTGGTTGGAATTAAATGGAATCACTGTATCAGTGGATGTATGTTTTCTGTAGATTTCAAAGTCAAAAGTGTGAGTTTCAAGGTTTTTTGATATGAGTAAGTCAAGGAAAGGCAAAGCACCGTTAACTTCAAATTCACTAGTGAAAGTAATATTGGGATGAAGGGAGTTAATGTAATTCAGAAAATTGGAAACATCATGAGAAAAACCGTCAAAAAGTAACAAACAGTCATCCACATACCTGTAATAAAAGATTAATTTTGCATTGTAATTAGGGTTATTCAAAAATTGGTTTTCTGAATTGTTCATGAAGATTTCCGCTAATAAGGGGGAGAGGTTACTACCCATTGCTAGGCCAGTTACTGTTTGACGGTTTTTCTCATGATGTTTCCAATTTTCTGAATTACATTAACTCCCTTCATCCCAATATTACTTTTACTAGTGAATTTGAAGTTAACGGTGCTTTGCCTTTCCTTGACTTACTCATATCAAAAAACCATGAAACTCACACTTTTGACTTTGAAATCTACAGAAAACCTACATCCACTGATACAGTGATTCCATTTAATTCCAACCACCCACCTTCACACAAATTTGCTTCATTCAATAAGGAGATTAACATTATTAAACAAATCGCTATTAATAACCATTTCCCCTTAGAACAAATCATGAAGATTTATTTCAAATTTTATACAAGGTCTAGGCTAACTTTTAATGTGACTTTGAATCAGACTACGGAACCCCCAGTTTTCAGATCTTTACATTTTTTCGGTAATTATTCAGTCCAAATTTCGAAAATTTTCAAAAACTTCAACATTAACATCTCCTATAAAACTTCTTCCAATCTCAAACACCTACTTGTTAATTCTAAAGATAAAATTTCTCAGACAAAAAAGTCAGGGGTTTACAGATCAAATTGTAATGATTGCAATTCATCTTATATAGGCCAAACTGGTAGAAGTTTCGAAATCCGCGCATCGGAACATCGCAGAATTGTCCACAAATTTCTCAGATCAGATATCCATGACCCTTCCTCTTCCTTTGCTAATCATATTATTGATTCTAATCACACTTTTGATGTCAAATCCAATATGGATATTATTCACATTCGCAATAAAGGTAAACGGCTAAACCTTTTAGAAATCTTAGAAATTCAAAAATGTATCAATAATCCAAATATTAATTGCCTCAACGACCAAACTAATTCTGAAAGAAACCACATTTTTCGCCTACTCAAATTCTCATGATCAATTTTCCCGTTTTCAGGTACTCAAGCCGGACCTGTTTACTTTCCGTGGATCTTCTTCTTCTTCTGCCGTTATTACTTTTACTACACTTGACATCTCTTCTTCTTCTTTTTGGTCTTCAACCTTACCACGTACTTCTGATAGTTTTGTTACAAGGAGATTAGGCAATTAACCCATAGTTTCCTTTGCAATAATTTGTTTATTATGCCAAATAGTTTTCTGAACCTTACGATGATTTTGTCATGTCATTAAGTTTGTATAATTTGTCACTGTCATTCAGTCTTGTCATGCTGTCACTGTCATTTGCTTACTTCGGCGATTCCTGGATGTCTGTCTTTCAATAGCCATCCAAGATGAAACTCAGTTGAGTGAATTAAAATAAATAACTGATTTTTCTTTTTCGTGCCAATGTTGACCTCATGATTATAAGGTTCTTTTGGCAGTTCAGCCGTTATAAAAATTTAATCACCCCCTTACCGGACTGATTATTTATGTTGAAATAACCGCTTGATATTTTATTTTATTTGTTGAATTTGTAATCACCACATGGCCTAGGTATGTTTTTTCCTCAGCAAACTTATTGTTCGTCTGTAATTTCATCTCTTACAGGTACTTTATTCAATTTGTGTCTGAAGATGGCTGTTTAGCTGAAACTAGTCACACTAGTAATTGTGTAATATAATTTTGTGGTCGACCGACTTGGTGTATTTTGTTTTTTCTTTGAAAAAATCTGGACCACTTTGAGAAGGATGGATGGTTTCCATGACTTAAGAAAGTACTTGTTGGAGAATACTTTGTACTTCGCATTGAGTGCTAGAACTGTGACAAAGTCAAACCACAAATGTATGTTTGCAAAAAGACGGACCTTTTCGAAGTTACCAACGACAGCCCCTGTGAAGTACAACTGCAGTCCATGAAAAATACGACCACTTGCATACAAATCAACACGGAAATCACGAGGCCAAAGGTCAATGAACTAGAGGACTCAACCATGTGGATCAGCATATTTCCCACAAAAACGAATATCAATATGAAGTGTCAAGAACAAGATAGAATATCCAAAGTTTTTGGCACATATCTGATCACTATTCCAATCGGCCGTCAGATAACAACCAATCACTTGAAAGTTTCCAACAGAGAACAAGTAATCGACAAAAATCAACCATTACTGATACCAAACTTGTACCGAGAAGAACAGCCCTTACCATTGCATTTGAACTCAAGCCTACACATATAGATGACCTCAAATTGGTAACTTGGACGAACTACAAAACGTCAAGAAACAGCTATTCAGAAACAAACCAGAACTAAATTTCGACGAAAATGGAATATCCTATTCCCCAAGCGTTTGGACTTTGACGACAATCTATATTTTTGTCATTCTTGTTATAGTCTACATAGTATACAGGAGGTTGAATTGCTACCGAACCACTTCCATTGGACCACCTACAGAAGCTATCCAGATGGAAACCGTTCAACTACCTCGTTCCACTGTGTAGTTGAATCTTCAGGGGGAGGAATTATGTCTACCTTGTTCCTAGATGCACTTCAGCCGGCAGTCAGAACTTAGTTTTTATGCATCGTCTCACATGTATCATTGCCCATTTTTAATAAAATAATTGTTTTTAAAAAGCAAGTCCTCCGGTCTCAAGAGTTATTTCATGTCAACTTCAAATTTACCTCCATTATTCCAGTACGTTCCATGACAATAAAACCAAAGTCCGTCACTCATCAAGTTCACTTCAACACTACGTGCCGGCCGCAGCGACAATGGCTGCTTAAAAAAATTTAATCTATATTTTACCTCCTATCGGGAAACAAATTTTAATATGTTTGTACCGTATTTAACCATAATGTCGATATTTTTGAAGTGGACCAGAGATATTTTTATGAACAAATTTCCTTGTTAACCTGACGGGTAACTAACCTCACTGTTATTGATTTCCAAATTCGTAATTAACTATTTCCAATTTTCGATTCCATGATAATGTCTTTCCTCAAAATCAAGAGTTGATTAACATGTAACAAGTCACAAATTCAATTAAACTTGAAAAACAAATTTTTTTTTCATAAAATTTTCAGAAAAAAATTTAAACAAAAATTTTTAATTTTTTTTTTTCGATTTTCCAATATTTTCCAATAGCTAACAGCAGATTACTTACTTACAGGTATGCACTGATGATGACTTAACAGTAGAAAGCGCTCTACTACGAGTAATAAATTCGAATAAACTATCTTGCACGAAATACAATATACACACGTGCATACAGCTAAGTAACCCCCACTTATCTATCTTTGGACACCATAGATAACTCCTTGCCAAAGATTTGGTTTTTCCAATACCCAAATACTAAAAGCCGTAATAACGCATACAACGTTGTTCCATAAACTTTCCAAACTTGCCTGATCGAAATGACATCAGAAAACCACCAGAAAATGTTTTTATGCCCCCACCATTATGTCAGCGGATTGTTTAGGTTGCAATGTTGCATACAACGTTGTTCCATGCAAATACCGTTTTTATAAATATTGGCGGTCATATCGTTGTTCCAGCGAAAGGTTCAAATATTTTTGTCCTAAATATATTCAATTCTGAATAATATGCTCCATAAAAATAGTTGTCAATTGTTTCTGATCTGTCCTAAGTTTGAATTTATGCCCCTGTAAATATTGTTAGAATTTCCTCAACCCATAGACGATTCCCAATGCCTTCTTGTCCAAAGTTGGCATAAATATACGTTATCATACAATAGGTTTTTCTTCCTCGATCTCCATTATGTGTGAAATCGAATTTCGAAGGATTTTGAGTATATTGAAAATTGTCTTCTTTGAAAATAATGTTCATTGCCGATTCTAGATAATCAAGGTTCTTAAATCTGACTATACTAAGTCTGCGAATGTTCATGCAAACCTCTAATGAATGTTCTTAGACAATCTCCTTCATATTGTTTCATGTAAACTGTTTAAGTAGCTATATCTGAGTTGGATTTTGTAAGTTCATTTCCTGAGCGAGAGTACTTCTCAAAGCCTGTAACCTTTTATCAAAATCAAGAGGTTGACTTCTCGTTATTGAAAGGTCTGGCCAAAAATAAATGTGAATCTAAATCTACACAATCGAAGCTACTAACAATCGTGATATACCTATCAATTTGGTTTGAACAATTCTGTCTTCAAACATTTTCAGCATACTTGGTTCAGTCATCGTTATAGGATTATCAGTCTTATTACTAAGTATTAGCTGTACTATTCAAGATAGTTGATGTTTCGTTAAAATTAATGATCAAATCTTCAACTATTTGATCACCGCTCATGAAACAAGTCATAATATTCCTTTGTAATAATCAGGGGTGCAGGTAATTTGAATCTGACCAATATTCCTTTCCCTTCTGTTGTGGATGATTGATGGATTGGCCTGCAACTCTCCAGCAGCTCGTTGATGGAACCTTACGTTAGCTCAATGCATTTTTGGATGTCTTTCAGGCTGAAGGATTAAAATCCACGTTTTTCGTAGAAACCGGTCACAATACCGCGTGATTTTCGATCGATAACTGCACCGATAATCTACCGACTGCGCCAGATATGATTTCGAAATCTCTAAATAGATTTTTGAATACAATATTTTATTTCCGAATGTGACAAATGGCTATGAATAACAGTGCAAAATCCAGAATGCGAAAATGATTATAACTCGCATCTATTCAAAAGGTCGGCTTCAGGCGACGATTTCCTAGAACAGAAGTCTTTTTACTTGCTGTTTCAGCTGTTGAGGGTACCTAACTTGGTTACCAGATAGGGGATAATATCGATTTTCTGATGACAGCGGAATTTTAATCGTTGAGGGATATTTCATTCACATCACTGGACAAAGCTAATCCCATTCCATTGTGTTTAACCGTGACGTTATTTCTTTGAAGTGTAACCGGAAGAACGCGGTCCGAATACCGTGGCGGTCCTCTTTTTCTTTATTTGAATGTATCGGCAGACATGTACTGGCCCTAATGACGACCAGTGTTCTATTGGTACTGGCCCATAAGCATAAGGCTGTTTGCTGGGATCATTCAACATTCATTGATTTGTTATTGTTTCGCATTTTTAATTGTGGTTGGATGGATGATAGTATGAGGTTATTTTTTATTCTTCTCTTTCTTGTCTTCCTCAAGGCTCAGTTGAAAAGCACAAAGCATCGATTCTTCTTCCCAAGTTCTTTGGTCTTCTGCAACGTATTGGACAGACTGGGAATGACTTGTAGCAGACCCTGGCAGCCATTCAACTTAGCTGGCCGTAGTTCCGAGAGTTTCGTGTTAATCTGATAGGAGGGCGGGGGCCGTTCTAATGCCTCCGGTATGATTCGCCAAAAGCCGAGTCCCATCTTCGTGAAAGAGGTAGAGGTCCCGATAGGGGTGCGCGAACTGTTACTCATCGGAGATTATGGGAGGAATCCCATTAACATGAGTAGTCATTACTGAAGGGTAGCAGACGATCACAACTCACGTAAACACTGAGCAGCAATGGAAGCTTGTTAACATGGGTACCCGGGGGCGGTGGAATGCCCTATTGGATGCGTTGGCACACCAATTCCTCTTTACATGGTGTCGGACTACGAGGGGCACGTGGTTGCTGACATGCTCAACAGAGTCTCAGGGGAATAATCAGCACTATGGGTGAGTGCTGAGGATCTAAGCCCACGAGATTTAGCGGGTGAGTAGCGCTTACTCTGCTCGGGCACTGTTACTGCATAACCATTAGTCTGATGGATATAGGACGACTCAACCATTGGCATAAATAGTTGCAGTCGTATGCTGATTTCAATCATGCTATCTGCTTGCTGGCTCCGGCGTATCCGGAGTCAAGTGTGGTCGGGAATCTTGCCGCTATTTTTTTGATTTCGGCCAATCAGTTGACAGTATCTGACTCACATGACGGACTTCAAACACTCATTTGTCATTCCTACATGCGCAGGAGGAAAGTTCGCTTTTTTCAAATAGGTTTTAGTGTGAAGAAAAGGCGCTGGATAATAGGATACGATAACTAGGTGATTCATCTTTGTATCTTAATTTTCAATACTCCTCCTCAATGATGACCAATTATTAATCCAATCATATTTCGTAACTTACTGAGTCGTGTCGCTCCCATCGGCTTAGTCAATAAATCTGCATTCATTAGGACAATAAACATAATTCAGAATAGCTTTATCTTTGAGATTCTTCAAGAAAAAGAATCTAGTATCGATATGTTTAGTTCTGTTACTATAACGACCAGAACTCTGATAATTTTTAAACAACTCTGATTGTCCTCGAATATGCTCGTTTTCTCTGATGTTCCTTCTTTAAAATTATCATGAAGATTCCTCAGCCACACTGCTTCCTGGCTGGCTTCTGTCAAAGCGATGAATTCAGCCTTAGCAGTTGATAATGCCACTGATGTCTGTTTCCTTGCTGACCAGCTAATAGTACCTCCATTCAGTTTAAAACCAAATCCGCTTCAAGATTTTCGGTCCAATCTGTCTTCGGCCCAATCTGCATCAGCGGATTCAATTAATGTTTCTTTTTCTCGTTCTTCTTGTCCGATTCTACTCAGCGGTAACTTGAAATAATTCATTCCATTCAAATACCTTACGACTCTTTTCAGTTCATTCCAATCTGTCAGATTTGAAGAAGATACTTTTCTGGCCAGAATCGACACACACGCTGCAATATCAGGACGAGTATTTACAGATATATACAATAGTTGCCCAACTAATTTCTGGTATTTCTGATTGTTCTCAAGAAGTTTTTCCTGCTCCATTTTATAATATCCAGTATCCATTGAAACTTTCGACGGTTTAGCATCTTCGAGGCTATTTATTCTTATCACTTCTTGGATATATCTTGTTTGGCAAATCATAAAATTCCCATTTTTATCTTTTTCAACTTCAGTTCCGAGATAACAGTTAACATCACCAAGACAGTTAATATCAAAATATTTTGGTAGTCCTATAGCTAATCTATTTATTATGTCTTCAACTATACTTGAAATTAACAAATCGTCGACATAGATCAGCACATAACATGAATCGCACTGTCATGATAGCTATACCAACAGGGATCAATTCTTCTTTGTTGATATCCATTTGAATAAATCTGTAATATGTGGATTGAGTAACTCTGTGTTGTATTTTCTCGTTGGTTTTATTAATAATGAAGTATACATAATGAATCTCATACACAAAATGACAATGATGATAATTATTGAATGTCTGAGTGACGGTAACAAATTATCAATCAACCGGCCGACTTGAATGTAGGTAGCATACAAATTGTTCATACAGATTGTCCATAAACCGGCCGACTTGAAAGTAGGTAGGACTTTCAATGGAGAAACATATTATTCATAATATTATTCCTCCAATAGTAAGACACACAGCTTGTTCACTGCACGTTTGAAGATTCCACTGCTTGATTTAACCTCTGCAACTCGGCATATTTTGTCTCCGCCAGGCAGCAATTTGATCACTCTGCCAGTTTTCCAACACATAGGAGGAAGATTATCCTCCTTTAGTTACAACAGAGAGCCGTTTATTGGAGTTCGAGCATCAGACTCGTCGAAGTTCCACTTGGTTCGCTGCTGTAGATTATGTAGGTAGTCATGGGACCATCTAGACCATATATGCTGGGTCAGCTGTTTGATTCGCTCATAATGATTAAGGCGATTACTCGGAACATTCTGAACATCTTCTTCATATATATGAGTGGTTCGCCGATTAGGAAATGACCGGGAGTTAAAGTTGAAAGTCGTTGGGGTCATTGGATAAGGGAGATATGGGTCTTGAATTCAGGATTTCTTCGATTCCTGTTAGAGTCGTATAGAAGCCTTCATAAGTCAAACGTGCTTCACTTCATATGATATTTCATCTGTTGTAACTGCAGATTCCCACAATCCACTAAAGTTTGGTGCACGAGGAGGAATGAAATGCCAGCTCACTTGATTTAGAAGTAAATAATCGCTAACAAATTTATCATTAAGTAATTTTGAAATATATTTCCTCGAATTCTTGAAGATATTGTTTACTCCGACAAAATTCAATCCATTATCACTAAAAATATTTTTACAAATTCCGCGTCGAGCAATAAATCGTTTTAAAGCGTTTAGAAAGGCTTCGGATGACAAATCTCCGACAAGCTCTAAGTGTATGGCCTTGGTCGTGAAACAAATGAAAAGACAAACATAATTTTTAATGAATTTTCGATTTTTCATGATTCCTTCTTTCATTCCTGCGAAATCAACTCCACATGTCAAAAACGGGCGAGAAGGAGTAATACGAGCTGCAGGTAAATTTCCCATTGCAGGATTATAATTGGTAGGTTTTACCTTGAAACATGTGATACAGTGTCGTAGAACACCCTTTATCGCATTTTTTGCATTCAGTGGCCAGTATTTTCGCCTAATATTACATAAAACACTCTAAACACCTCCATGATAAGTGATAATGTGTTCATGCTGAATAATTCGTTTAGTGAATTTATGATCACTAGGCAATAACATGGTGAATTTATGTTCAAAATTTGAAGTAGAATGTGTGAGTCTTCCTCCTACTCTCAATATATTCTCGGAATCTAAAAACGGACTCAGACTCAAAATTTTGCTCTTTTTCGAAATAATTTGTTTTTTCCTCAAATAGTATAGTTCCTTTGCAAATGTTTGACCTTGGACTACTTTAACTAACATCTTGATAGTACTATTGAGTTCGGATAGAGTTATATTCCCTATCTGTCTATGTTCTCTTTTTGTTCTACAATTATTTACAAATCGGAGGCATAACGCCAATGTTTTGCATAATACTGAGAAACTAGAGTACCTTGCGAAAATATCCCAACTATTTATGGTATGGTAGGTATGCAAGACATTTTTTTCACATTCTGGCAACTCATCGGAATACAAATTATTTATATTAAAGTTTGGCCATTGAGATTTATCCTTGAGTAACCAGTCTGGTCCCGACCACCACAGGATGTTATCCTTGAGAGTAGCCGCATCTATTCCTCGTGAAATTAGGTCTGCAGGGTTTTCAGCTGATGGCACATGACGCCATTCAAAATTATTTGTTGGACGATGAATTTCTGCAACCCTATTAGCTACAAACTTTTCCAACTGAGATGATTCGCGTGCTAGCCAAGACAGAACGATGGTTGAATTGAATCAGTCCATAAGAATACATTGTCAATTTCAATGTGAATAGACTTTTGAATTGATTTGATCAAAT
The DNA here is from genome assembly GCA_918026855.4 of Phaedon cochleariae. Taxonomy (NCBI): domain Eukaryota; kingdom Metazoa; phylum Arthropoda; class Insecta; order Coleoptera; family Chrysomelidae; genus Phaedon; species Phaedon cochleariae. The sequence continues at coordinate 34,377,164 of OU896712.1, read as the reverse complement.
TAGTCAATAATAATGCACCACATAATTCAAGCCGCGGAAGGGTAACCACCTTTGAAGGAGCTACGCGCGATTTAGCAAAAATCAAATACGAATTTTTATTATCCAATGAATCTGTTGATACGCGCATGCTCCATAGGCATTTTCACTCGCATCAGAAAAACCATGGAGTTGTATTGAAATGTAATTTATATTCACAACATGCCTGGGTATCGATATTTGGTTTGAATCCTCAAGATCGGACATGAAATTTAAAAATTCGGTGGATAATGATTGTGGAATTGCTTCATCCCATGAAATTTGTATTTTCCATAAACTCTGAAGCATGATTTTTGCCTTTATCACGATTGGTCCTATTAATCCAAGAGGATCGAATATTTGAGATATTATTGACAACATAACTCGTTCCTATTGTGCACATCGATATTCACCAAATATTGAAAACAGTCAGAAACATGATTCCATTGTATACCTAACGTTTTGATAGTCTGGTCATTGTTTATGTAATAATGTTGAACCTGGCTTTGTTCAGAAGGACTCAAAATTTCTATATCATTTGATATCCATTGAGTGACGATAAAATGTCGGTTATTTCAGACTTCAAAACCTTTGTGTGTTCTAATGGGTCACTGCCTGTAATTGAATCATCGATGTAAAAATCCGACAAAATAGTATCGCAAGCTAAAGGAAAACTCTTGGTAAAGAGATCTTATTGCTAAAAATGCCGATGGACCACAACCGTAAGTGACACAAGTTAATGCAAAATGATTTAAATTTTCATTTTCATTTTCACGACAAACAATTCTTTGTAGATTATGATGTTTTGTATTAACTTTAATCATTCGATACATTTTGGTGATATCTGCCTTTATAACGAAGTTGTGTTTTCTGAATCGCAATAAGATTGAAGATAAGTCTTGTATGGTAGATCCTACAAAACAAACATCATTGAGTGACAAATTTGAAGAAGTTTTGGCCGAGGCATCGAAAACTACACGTACTTTTGTCGTTACACTCGTTGTTTTTATGACTCCGTGATGCGGTAGGTAATATATTGTTTCGGCTGAATGGACTTCATCATCAGTAAGACGTCTCATGTGATTCAAGTTTTCGAACTCGCGCATAAAATCAATGTATAAATGCGCAAATTCAGGATTTCTCTGCATTTTCCTTTCTAAGTTCGAAAATCGTTGTTTTGCACTCTCAAAGTAATCGCCTAGATCTTGATAATTCGGTTTCAAAGGTAATGACACGACAAAATTACCTGATTCATCACACTCGGTATTTTCCAGGAAATGGTTTTCGCAGAATTGTTTCTCCGCTGTATATTCTTCGAATAGAGATTTTGGCGATTCTTCTAGTTTCCAGAATCATTCTAGTTTGATATCAATGTCATCATCATTATTTATTGATAAAAAACAATGCTGTTGAATTGGATGATTAGTTTTTATGCCCATTTCAAGAATATTTTCAACATTACTGGGTGTTTTATGAAAGCGGGACGACTCGGAGACAAGTTTTTTTAAATGGAACACCCAGTATTGTTTATTCGAAGTTCATTCCGCCAATGTTTACCTTCACATCGCTGCAAAAAAAAATTGAAATCGGTTATGGCGTTGCCAAGTTATAATTGATAAATCTATTTTTACCACTATTGAAGAGTCATGTTGAATTGGGCATGTTAGATTCATTTATTCAAATTTTAAAAATATTTTTGGCATACGGTAGTAGCAAGGTCTCACGTATACCAATTCAGTGATTTTGCGACATGTTCTTTAACAGGGTGCTCAATTTTTCATTCAGAATTTTGCAAGATTCAGATGACATTCATTAGAATTTTTCAAAAGGAACACCCTGTAATTTTTTCCATAAATTAATTCCGACAGCTTCCGCCTTTTTATCGCTGAAAAAAAAACAAAATCGGCTGCGGCGTTGTCAAGGTATGGATAATTTCCTTATTTTTCCTACTATTTCGGGTAATTTGTACGTCATAGTTCTTTCATTCATTTGAATTGTGGAAATATTGCATTGCTACGGTATAATCAATTTTCTTCATTGAGCATTCATATATTTTTTTACAATAGGAACATTTACAGGCTCTCCAAGTTTGAATTTTAAACAGAGTGGGTTTTGACAAATTGATCCAAAATGCTACTTTTACAGATTTTTCTCATACTATGAACTAATTTTTCGAAATACACCTCCATTATTTGTGTAATGATTTGTCAAACATCGCCACAATCAAATATATCTTGAATTTATTTATAATTTTGCTGAATTCTCTTCCGAAACCCGCGTAGTAATGAAATATTCTTTTTCTAATTTTGACATGTAATGTGACACTTTTCAAAACTGACGGAAGTTTTGAAACGTCTTACTTTACGTAACCAGTTGCGTAAAGTAAAATTTTACATAACTGGTGATGTAATGTTCATTTCATTCATTCATTTCACACAACAAGAGTCGGCAGAACTCATGTAAAACTGGTCATTATTTTTGTTCATGCGAAATGTTTCGTCAAAATTAGAAAAAATATTGTACGTGACACGTTAGGAAACGCCATTTTGTGTTTCCTAACTGATTACGTAAATATCTATTGTATCATTATATGTAGAGTTTTCCTCCTTCAAGTTAAATGGAGATTTGGATTGTGGGAATAACGATAATAAAAGTGGTCCAAATTTCAAAAAATTGTTCTTATTCTCGCAATTCAAATCTCCATCGTTTGTATTGTAGAAGTTGTTTTAAAGGCAGGCGTTGCTTTTGGCATGTTTGTTTGTTTCACATAGGTACATATTATTCAAATCATAAGTAACCAGATTACGGAATATTTCAAATTTGGACAATGCATATATCGCAAAAATACCTGAATGATCTAAGTAAAACCTCAAATGTCATGTGGCAAGCAATATTCCCACACTCAAATCAAATAAAGGAACCATGCCTTATAAGTAGCCCTGAGATAGTGATGAACATAAGAAAATTACTCATAACTTGAAAACGCCGCAACCGATTTTGATTTTTTTTCAGTGATAAAAAGGCGAATGATATCGAAATAAATATGTGATGAAAAACACAGGGTGTTCCATTTGAAAAATTCTAATGAACGTCGTCTGAATCTTACAATATTCAGAATGTAAATTTGAGCACTCTGTAAAGAATAATTTCGCAAAAGTACTGGATTGGTGTACCTGAGACCTTGCTACTACTGTATGCCAGAAATATTTTCAAAATTTCAATAAATGAATTTACCATACCCAATTCAACATGACCCTTCAATAGTAGTAAAAATGGGATTATCAACTACTCGACTCCAAGTCGTCCCGATTTTATAAAACACCCAGTAATGTTGAAGATATTTTTGAAATGAAACCTTCAATAACGGAAAAAATTTGTTTTCAAAAGTGTTTCTAGTGATAATGGATTTCGAGATATCGAAGAATTTCGCACTAAATGGACACACTGTATTTTTCATTACCAAGAAAGTGAGGTTGCGAGAAAAACCATGGTGTAGTGAATTTATTCTTGCATTTATGCTATGAGTAATGTATGAAGATAATTGATTGATTCCGGCTACAGGCTCGAAGCTTTTAATCAGTTTCATCTGTAGTTTATTTGCTTAATCCTCAGAAATGAAATTACTTTGACTGCCAGAGTCAAGAAAACATCTGCATCTTGAAGGTTCGTTGTTTGCTCTGCTGAATTGTCAGCATTTATTGTAGTTCTATTTGCATTTGTATACTTGCGTTACGAACACATATCAAAGAATTGTGTTTGAGATTGCAATATCTACAATATCTACATAATGACCCGGAACATTCTATTACAGTATGTGACTTGGATGATTTGAGGCAATTTGAACACAGTTTGAGTTTTTTTGATTTCAAACAATCTATTCAAAACTGGTATTTCAAGAAATTTTGAACAATGATATTTGTTATGTTTTCCAGTGCAAAATTTGCATTTTAATTCATATGCTAAATGAGAATAAGTTACTTTGTTTTCAAACTGTTTGTGCTTATACCCTTTGTTATTGTTATATTTTGTTTCAAAAACCCCTTGTGTATGACTTTTCACTTGATTATTGGCATTTTCTAAGACCTTATACCTGGATTTCAGGAATTTTTTGAATTTTTCAAAATTAGGAAGATTCTGGTTGCTTCGGTATTGCTCTATCACAGCTTCCCAAGCAATTTTGGTAGCATGATCTAATTTTGATTCTAAGAGATATAAAAGCAAGTTTTCATCAGATCTACCCAGTAATGAATCTAGACTCTGATCTCTTTTTGAACTGTGGATAGCATTAGTTTAGATAATACTGGAAGCTCAAATAAAATCTCAAAATGGTTATTCATAATAGACCTTTTGTCTTCATAATGCTCTTTGATTAATTTCCAGGCAACCTCGTAGTTTGTATCAGTGACTTTCATAGAATCTATAACTTTTGACGCTTCACCTTGTAGACAGGATTTTAAATATAAAAGTTTTTGGTGTTCAGGTAGAGATGGATTGTCATGGATCATAGCTTTGAAAGAATCATGAAATTGCATATAATTAGCATAAGAACCATCAAATTTGGGTAAAGCGATCTCAGGCAATTACATCGTATTATTTTGTGGCATTAGCTGAGCGCTTATCAGATGATTCTGTTGAATTGAATTCACAGATTGCCTATCTTGTTCTAATTCTTGTTTGCGATGGTCATCAATTAGTTTTTGTGCAGAGGCACTCAGCTCAAAAAATTTTGTTTCAAAATTTGTTCTTTCGATTTCTTGACTCTCATCACTATCAACAAGAATTTCAATTTCATATTGACAAGCTGAGAATTCATCCCAAATGATCTCGATGTTTTCAAAACGTTTTATTAAATTTTGGATATCATCATTATGGAAGTTATTTAAATAAGTACTGAACCTAGTAAGCTGACCTTTTATTACACCTCTCTTTATAGTCAATCGCTTCAATTGATCTTCTTTAGTAGCCATTTTAGTGACTGAGTATTATTGAAATGAATTCGAAGTTTGATAATACCCTAGGCCACAACGTTTAACTTATAATAGCCAATATATCAATCAAATCAAATCAAAATATGCTTTATTGTCGGAAGATTGGTATCTTATTGACAAAGTCTTGTATAAAAAAAAAACAAAATATCAGATATGTATAAATATAAAACACATGTCACAAAACAATTAATAAATGGGTAAAATTAAATTAAATGAAATAAATATAAAATACATTCACATCTGCAGAAAAGTCAAGTTATAATTTCCAGGTTATCACAGTAGAATTCATTGATTGAATAATAAGCCTTTTCGATTAATATATATTTAATCGAACTTCGGAACTTTTTGATATCTGTAATATTTTTTAGATTAGTAGGAAGGTGATTGTATACTTTAATACTTTCATAAATCAGAGAATGTTTAGTCAAAGCAAATTTTGGAATGGGTAGATGAAGCATATGGTTCTGTCTAGTACTATGACAATTTGTTCCGGGAGTGTACATGCTAGTTTTATTTTTATGAATTGAGCATACTGTTTCCATTATGTATAAACAGGTGACAGTTAATATTTTGTGGCTGATGAATAAAGGCTTGCAGTGATCTCTGAATTTAGACTTTGTAAGGTATCTCAATGACCTCTTCTGAAGAGCAAATATCGTATTAAGTAACTGTAGATTACAATGGCCCCAGAAAGCTATTCCATAGCGAATATGAGATTCGATCAAGCAAAGTAAGCTATTCTAGCCGTAATATACATGTTCTTTAAAATTCAATTTATTGTCTATATAAATGCCTAGGAATTTAGAGTGCTCTTTGTTTTCTATGTAGCGGTTCTCCAATTCTAAATCGTCTAGTACACATTTGAAAGTAACTAGCTTTGTTTTGTTTAGGTTGAAGCATAAAGAATTCGCGTTACACCAGGTTTGAATTTTTTGAATATATATTTTTATCAAATTTGATAGCTGATTAATTTCTTTATGACTCCATATAATAGTGGTATCGTCGGCAAATACAGTGAATCGTCCTGCGATGTCAATGGTTATTAGGTCATTTAAATAAATTAAAAACAACATTGGTCCTAAAACAGACCCCTGAGGTACTCCATGTTTTATGTCACTTATATCAGACTGTCCACTTGATGTTTTCACAACCTGGCGACGTCCTGACAGATATGACCCGAACCAGGTCAAGTTTGTTCCTCTTATACCATAATGGCTGAGCTTCCGCAGCAGCGTTTCATGATCAACGCAATCGAAGGCTTTCGAAAAATCACAAAACACTGCTGCAACAGCCCTGCCACTATTTATGCTAGAGTATGCATTCTCTGGAAAGGAGAAAATAGCATCTGTGGTGCTTTTCGAACTTTGAAAGCCGAACTGAAGACTAGATAGCACATTGTTTATCGATAAGAAGGACATTAATCTTTTTTTCACTAATCTTTCAATAATTTTTGAAAGGGTCGATAATAAAGAGATGGGCCTGAAATTTGAGGGATCCTCCAGATCTCCACCCTTATGTAATGGAATTACCATAGCTATTTTCAGACAAGTCGGAAATATGCCACTCCTGAATGATTCATTAATGCATTCCACCAAAACATGTAATGCACTTAGAGGTAGGTTTTTGAATATTTTTACAGATATTCCATCTATACCCGCCGAATTTTTATTTTTAATTTCATTGATTATCTGTATAAGCTCATGCACATCGGTGAAGCTCAAACGAAGAATTAAGCATGCATTAAAAAGGATAAGGATAGGAGAGGATATTGAAATCGGAACGAACTCACTGTATATTATTGATAAGCTTCTATGTATGCAGGCTCAGCTATGGTGCAGCAGGTGCTAACATGGTTGCTATGCAGATTCAAGCATGCTTCTTGCAGTGATTCTCGATTATCTTGACTTTTTCTTGATTATTGCTTTTATTGATCGATGATGACATGAATTGTCTTGAATATGCGATCTCAACTGATCGACGGAGATAAATGTTCTTGATTTTGTGTTTGCAGTTGGTTTGCACTAATTACTGTAGGAACTTTGCATGTAGGCTTGAAGGACCATGAATAAATCTGTGATATGTGGATTGAGTAACTCTGTGTTGTATTTTCTCGTTGGTTTCATTAATAATGAAGTTTATACGAGTAATGAATCTCATACACAAGATGAGAATAATAAAAATTATTGAATGTCTGAGTGACGGTAACAAATTGTCAATCAACCGGCCGACTTGAATGTAGGTAGCATACAAATTGTTCATACAGATTGTCCACTAATATTTTTTATTGCAGAATGAATAGTCTCATTCCATCCACGTGCACTCTGCTTGAGATCATATAAGCTTCTCTTGAATCTTCTCTCAGTTTGAATTGAATTTTGAATCGTTTTGTCAAAAGTATCCAATGAAGTTTCTGCATCTTCATCATCTTCACATAGCGAGCCGACTTTCGTACAGTGAACACGTTCTGTGAATAGCTCTGTGAAAAATCTTCCAAAGTTGGTGTAAAAACCCAAATAGAAACAGTGAGTTATTTCACAATATATTGTTGATAGACATACTTCATTCTGACTACATGAAATTTGATATAAAACGTTTAATATACGAAACTGATCAAATTGAAGGATTACGCCGGCTAACACTCAGTTATAGTACATGAGCAAGTACGAAACGCTGATGAAAAATGGCGAAAGGAACTACAAACTTTACTCTAGAAATGATTTTTGAAGAACTTGTTGCAACCAAAACAGAACTTAAACATATAATCGAGGCTAGTGAAACTAGAATACAACTAAATTTGGAGTCTGTCAAAAATAAAGTGCGTGAAGTAGAAGAGGAAAACAAGAAATTGAAAGACAAGGTTGAACAACTGGAAAAAGAAAATAAGAAGAAAAACATTATAATCTTTGGACTGAATAAGGCACCAGGTGAGAGAAGTCTATTATATTTCTGTGAGACCATTAAGCAACTACTCGATATTGACATAGAAGAGAGAGACATAAGCAATATTTTTTCACTTGGCAATTCTGAAACAGCCCCACTTAAAGTGGAACTAGTGTCTGAACTAAAGAAGAAAGAAATTTTACGCAGGGGATACAAGCTGAAAAACTCTGAAATCAAAATTTCCACCGACCAAACAGAGATTCAGAGGAAAGAAAACAAAATCCTGAGGAAATACCTGACTCAAACTAGAAACACATCATCTGAGAAAAGCTACATTAGTGGAAACAAACTGTATATAGGGAACAAAGGATACACTATCGAAGAATTAGAAGATATTGACACTGACATAAGACCACAAAGTGCCCCATCTACACCCACTGTGCAGCAAAAAGACAACCACAAATTGGAAACTGAGAAGATAGGTAAAATTCAGAAGCCCACCATTGAAATTCCAAGGAAATCTAAAGAAGAGAAGAAACAGGAAAGTACGCTTCCAGAGGTGAAAGAAACACCGATAAACAAAATAGTTAATACTAGATCTGGGAACATAATTAAGACACGTAATAACTCGACATCATCCAAATAAACCCTAATTCAAGCCCATATACTAAACTAGTGCTAGTGTGAATTTTGCTGCGATATCTTATCAGTATCATATACATATTTTCTTTTTTAATTAGGTATCTATACTTCTATACTATTTCTTGCCTTAAATTTATTTTCAACCTTTTTTTTCCAATTCTCTTATTCACGTCTTGAGAATTAACATTTATATACAGAGTGGAAATACTTTTTTGAATAGATATATACCTCAGAATAAACAACATTTCGAGAATAAAAATTGTTATCAAAGTTTAGGAATGGATCAATATATACGTGACTTTGATGCAAAATCGATTCATACTTACAGTATCGATACAGCTAATGAATGTTCCGAGATATTGAATAGAGAATACAAAGTATATAGAAACAAACTCAATGCGTTATTAAAAAAATGTAAATTTAATTACTATAATGAAAGAATTAACTCAAATAAAAATAATTCAAAAAATCTATGGAATGTTGTACAAGAAATAAGTAGAACAAATATTAACAAGAAAGACATTGCAAAAATAAAAAGTCAAACTGGTGCTTTATTAACAAAGGAGCACGATATTGCAAATGAATTCAATAGGATTTTCATTGGTATGGGGAAAAACCTAGCCAATAAAATAAAAATAGATCCACAATTTCAGTACCAGAGACAAACCATCCCCAATTCATTCGTTTTTAGTCCTGTAGATACAAAAGAAATTGAAAATGTAATTTCAGAACTCAAGAATAGAAAAGCAGTAGGTATTGATAATTTGAAAGCAGAAACTATCAAGTCGCTATGTTGCTACATTTCAGAACCACTCACTTATATAATAAACCAATGCATTGACGAAGGCGTTTACCCCTCAGCATTCAAACAATCAATTATTACCCCGTTGTTCAAAAAAGGCGATATTACCGAAATAACCAATTATCGACCCATATCCCTAGTAACCCACATGTCAAAGGTACTAGAGAAAATCATGAAAAATAGGTTACATTCGTATCTCAATAAATACAACATCATAACAGACCAACAGTATGGATTCAGGCAAGCAAAATCAACCGAGGACGCTATATTAACATTGACTTCAAAAATCACAGAATCTTTAAATGAGAGTAGACCATGTTTAGCCATATTCATCGATTTGTCAAAAGCTTTCGATACCGTTAGTCACAATCTACTGTTACAGGTTTTGGAGGATATTGGTATCCGTGGAAAATGTCTCAAATTATTTGAAAGTTACTTAACCAATAGACTACAAGTTGTAAGGGTGAATGGTGTCTGCGGTAGTCCGGAAACTATTGAATACGGAGTTCCTCAAGGGTCAATACTGGGCCCTACACTGTTTAATATATATATTAACGGCCTATTCTCGTTAGGGAGCAAAGGTAGCATGATTGGTTTTGCAGATGATACAGCTATTTTTTATAGCTCAGAAAATTGGACAAAATTGAAATCTGATGCTGAAAAAGATTTTTCAAATATAAAGAAGTATCTAGATAGCAAGCTATTAACAGTAAACTTTGAAAAAACACTGTATTTGCCTTTCTGCTGCAATTCGACAGATACCCCTTCCTTCAACCAATTGGAAATTAGCATTGGTGAAGACAGGTTCTACATTCTACCGGACAGAAAAATCAAATATTTAGGAGTGATAATCGATTCACATTTGAAATGGAATTTCCATATATCATATGTAACGAATAAGCTACGTAGTATTTTATTTAAATTTCGAAAATTGAAAGATATTTTACCGCTTGAGCATCTGAAGACCTTATACTTCTCATTAGTTGAAAGCCATCTCAGATATGCCATAATTGTATGGGGAGCAAGTCTGAAAACACACATACATTCCTTAGAAGTTACCCAAAGAAGATTTTTAAAGTTAGTATTCGCTAAAAATCCCAGGTACCCAACTAACGCCCTTTACGAAGAATCGAAGATACTAGATTTGAGACAGCTCTATTTCTTTTGCGTAGGCAACAAGTACCACGTGAATAGAAAATGTTCACAGCTTCCACGTCATGATCACAACACTCGTCAAAAACATCATTACGTAACACCATTGATGCTCAAAACTATTTCCCAACGATCATACTCTTATTTTGCACCAAAACTATACAATACGATACCGGAAAATATAAAGAACATCCCACATATATCATCTTTCAAAAAGAACCTTAGGGAGTTTATCTTAATAAATCCCCGAAGTATGATAAATAATTATTTTAATTGATCATTGTATCAAGGTCCAAGTGTATTATGCATTCCTTCTCAATTTGTATTTCAATTTATAGCAATTACTTTTAATACTTTTGTACTGTCTCATTCGTTTTTCGTTTTTTTTTTTTTTTTGTATTTATTTATTTTTTTTCGTTATTGTCATTATTATATCTATAGGTAAACTATTCGAAACGCTATTGAATTAGTATTAGTTATTATTATCTATCTCGAAACAAGTGAATTATCACTTATCGAGTATATTTTATTCACAACTGTACTCATCTTGTGGTACATTTTTCTTGTAGTTATTTTTTTTTGTGTGAATAAAAAGTTATTATTATTATTATTATTATCTGACGTGAAAACATTAAACGTAGTTACATTTTCAATAACTTCATTCGAATTAAAAAATTTCACATCTCTGCTAATGGTTATCTTCATGGTGCCAGTATCTAACAATCGGTAACCTTTGGAATTTCCATCATATTTGAAAAATCTTAATTTGATTGCCTTTTCATCCAATTCCTTTCGTTTTTCATTAGGTATCACAAAGTATAAGCATATGATCCAAATATCTGAATATGTGATAAATCCGGTTTCTGGTTGAACCTTTTTTCAAACAGTGTCATATCAATAGATCTCGATGGTTTTGGTAATAGTTTGCTGTTACAGCTGCTTCACCCCAATAGCGATTATGAAGATCTGCGTCGAATAACATACAACGAGCCATTTCCATCAGATACCGATTTTTTCTTACTGCTACTTCATTTTGTTGGGGACAATAAGGAAAAATATTCCATATCTTCACATGTTTGTTCACCACCACGACCAGATCTGAGAGTCTTCGGCTTTTTTCCAAACATAGTTTTCATCATTTCAATAAATTGTTTCGTCTTCTCGAATACTTCTGATTTTTTATGAAGTAAATATACGAATGTGTATTTACTGAAATCATCGATGAAGGTAATGAAGTACTCTTGTCCTCTAGGTGTTTCTGTTCGCATCGGGCCAAAAACATCAGTATGGATTAAGTCTAGTATCTTTCCAGATCTATCCCTGCACTGACTTATTTGAGAATGGAGTCCGATACATATTTCCCCTAATTCAAGTTTTACATATAGAATTGCAATCATTGCAGTTACCAACTTGTATTCCTGGGGCCAAATCTTTTTCGCACGAAGATTTTATAGCTTCCATGTCATGATGACCTAATCTTCTATGCCATGCATGAATACAGTTCTGAAGAGAATTGTCCCCAACTATTGATATACCTTCTCTTTTCTGTCTGATTGTTCCGCTTCATCTGCCATATGATGATAATTTCATTCCATTTGCCACAAATACGTCTTCTGTTATGGAAGAATCTAATTCTGAGAAAAAGTTCTATTGTTTGCTATGTGACATGTAGCACCAGAGTCGACGTACCAACTGTTTTCATCCCGATTCTGTTTGAAGAAGAAAACCTATTCATCGACATCATCTTCCGTTGTCACTTCGCATTGTGCTTTATGTTGGTTCTTATATTCTTCTTCTGTTGCTGATTTCTTGCTCATCCATTTTTTATATTTTCAGCAGTCCTTTTTAAGATAACCATTTTGATGACAGAATCCGCAGCTTATAGTATAGGACTTTGATCCAGAGCTTGATATCCTCATTGCCATTTCTTTGCCTTCCTGATTGTGTCTTTATCTGGACGATTCATCAATAAGTTTCGATTTAACGAAATCGAATGTGAGTTCATCGTCTTTTCGAGTTTCCAAGGCTGTGATCAAGATTGTCATATTCGCCAGGCAAACTGTTTAGTAAGAATGCAACGATCCATTGCCCGGTAAATAAATCTTCTCCCATAGCTTTGAGTTTGTCTACATACTCAAATCATTTTAGCAATGTGCTCTTCTATATTACAATTTGTACTCAATTGCATTCGGCAAATTTTCCACATGAAATAGACTCTATTTGTAAGTGTGGATTGCTGATGCTACTTCCTCAGGCTTTCCCACGCATCTCTGGCTGTTTTTGCAGATCTTATATGAGTTATCGGGTTGTCTTCAATAAGAAGACCAATATTTGCATAGGTCTGTGCGTCTTTCTTCTTCCATTCAGCGGTTTGTTGGTCTATCGTCGGCAAAGGACTCTCTATTACATTCCAACATCCTTCTTTAGTGAAAAATAAATTCAATTTGGAGTTCCAGTTGAGATAGTTTTCACTGCTAAATTTTGCAATCGTAGTTGTGAATTTATCAACCATATTTCACAATGATAGTGTACCTGGGCCGATAACTTGGAATATTATAATATTGATGAATATACAGGCCAAATAAGTATAAAACTAACTTGACTGAATCAGATTATATTTCAAAGAATTATAATGACATATATCACTCAACATCAACAAACTTGATAATTATAGAATATAATAAGTTACTGGGTGAGTCATCATTGTATCTTGATTTTCAATACTATAATCTACTCTACTCTACTCTACTCTAATCTGCTCTACTCTTCTCTACTCTACTGTACTCTACTCAACTCTACTCAACTCTACTCTACTCTACTATACTCTACTCTACTCCACTCTACTCTATTACACTATACTCTATTCTTTTTCACTCTACTCTACTCTTCTCTACCGTACTTTATTATACTCTACTCTTCTCTAGTCAACTCTACTTTACGCTACTTCATTCTACTCTTCTCTCCTCTTCTCTGCCCTACTCTACTCTATTCTACTTCACTCTTCTCTACTTTACTCTACTCTACTTCACTCTACCTACTGTACTCTACCGTTACCACCGATACAACAAGGCCTGCATGCTCCGTGGGTGACGTCACTTAGTGAGTAGCTATAAGGCGACCGCGTATTTCGATTTTAGTTTTGGATCATCATTGAGCCGATTTTACTGTTTTTTGAAGGGCTTCCGGTTAAAAAAGGATGCCAGTCGTCAACTGAGCCCTTCTTCGCACCCCATTCGATTTTATTATGGAAAAACGTTTTATAGCAAAAACCAGGAAAAAACACAAATATCCACCTACAGCAACCCATTCGAATTAAATATATTGGCAAAAATTGTGGTGAAGGTAAACTTCACACCTACTTATACAGGGTCCGCAGAACATGAACTTATCGTGAGATTGATCGAAAGAAAATTGTGGAAAATGTGTTTATTTTGATTGACATGCCGTTTGTTACAATTACCTATATTTATCTTGGAGAATTCCTATTACCTGAAAAAATAACCAGTGAGTGTTTTCAATTTTCTGTTGTTGGATTTTTCACCCAAGTGGATCGTTACACTTGAAACCGTAATTTTTAAGGGTAAATCTGCATTTATCATGCGATGTTTTTTTTTGAAAATTTTTTTCGGTACTCACGAATTTTTGTCTGATAAACCGAATTTTATAATGAAAATGTGAACAAACCACTATTTATTGAGATATTTCAAGAAAAAGTTCGAAATTTTGCCTTCTTTCTCCCCTTGTGTTGGGGGCATTTGAAGCTACTTGCTCTTATTTTGTCATTGGACACTTTATATACTCATGATGTACTTCGATGGCACATTTTTATATAGAAAATTCAACAAGAAATATGATTTTTATGGCGAAATTTTCATATTTAGTGAACAAGCATTCCAGATGACGACCATTTAATCAATAGTCAATCAAAATACGAGATGTCAAATGTCAATAGATTGCTTTCGAATGACATTACACACGCCATTATTTTGAATGATATTCTTTCTTCTTTTCACTAAATATGGATTAATCTCAAGAAAATCATATTTATAGTTGAATTATATATAAATTGTCCAATATGATGAAAAAATAAGGGAAATTTGTTCTAAATGCCATCCAGAAGACAGGTGAAAAAGAAGGTGAAATTTGGAACTTTTTAGTCAAATATCTTCATGATAAATATCATGATAAATGCAGTTTCACCTTTTTAAGTAGAGTGTTTGTAGTTCATGTTAATATGATAGTTGCAATTTGATCATTGGAATGAATTCTGCATTCATTGTCACGAGGAAAATGACCGTTTTCAGAAAGAAATTTGAGAATGAGAATTAAAAATGCCCGTTTATTATGAACATTCAAGAAAATTTCCTCGAATTCAGAGATGATTTTGTTGACTATAATATACGAATACAAAACTAACTGCACAATCAAAGCTTTTCTATTTTTCCTCTACTTATACTTTTTATGAGAGAGTAATTATCTTCTATTATTATCAATTCATCATTATAAATCAAGCTCTGTTTACTACTGAACTTAGATGGAGTAAAATCCTCGCGGTGAATTGCATATACCCACATTTTCGATAGCTCCTCGTCCAACGGGAAACTAGAAGCATGAACTTCTGAACCACCCACATAATTCCCCCGACAAAAGGGAACACAACACTTGAAAGGCATTGTTATTTCGCCGATCACAACACAAAATATTTCACAAAACAGTAATTTTTCCGCCAATTATTTTGATGAATAAACAACAAAAGAATTCGGGACCGTTTCAAAAACATACGTGAATCACCGATGAATTAACACGAACTGACGCGTTAGTCGACAAGCGATAAAATAAAACATTGGCCTCTCTTGGTGACGTCACGAGCTGTTTACGTCAGAGTCTGCTGGCCTTGTTGTATCGGTGGTAACGACTCTACTCTACTCTCCTCTGCGAAATGTTTCAACAACAGACGATTTCACGCCTTTCGCTTTCTTTGTAACACCTATATTCATTATAAATTATTAATCTCGTCCTCATCGTAATCTCCCTCCCGTAACTTCGCCCTCTTCTTCGCAATATCATCATCAGTTACCAGCACCTTTGTAGAGTATAATTTTGATCCTAGACCTACATATTCCATCATTATAACAGAACAATTCTCATCTTTCATCATTTCTAGAACCCCCTTGTTCACCTGAGGAATTCCATGAATATTATCTTTAGGATAGTCAGACGTATCGAAGTGGGTGTGTCAATTTCGCCCCATAACTTCAAACGGATTTTTATGGAGCTCATAGATGAGGGGGTCTGTGTCGGTGTAGCAAGCAGAACAATCATTATCAAATTCTTTCACCATATAATCGTAATGGAAGCCATATATAGTAGTTTTGGCTAAATCGAGAATAAATTGACCAACGTAAATGGGCTTATGGAGATATATTTCAAGTTTTTTCAGCTCCACAGCAACCAAATTCTCGTTGAATATAGTACAGTTCTTAAACTCTGGCTTTGAAGTCCATGCTTCAGCGCCATATCTTCCTTCCCATTTAGTTAGAAGCTTAACGTTACCTCTCTTCCGGATGTTTTCCATAGTCTTTTCAAAGACAGCGTTATTCATTAGCTCGAATACATTTTTCTCGAATTCATTTTTAGCAGCCTTTCTCAGACTCGTATTCAGATCAATATATGATTTGAGCCATGTGAATTGCCGAAATTTGAGCACTTGATGAATTTTTGTCAGGACCAACCCATGCTCCAGCGCTTGTTTGAGGGCTCGGTAGGGGATGACGTACTTATCCTTATAATTGAGTGTTGCCATCAGCTTGGTGGGTTGAGAAGATCTCGTAAGTGGTTTCATAGTTTTTGGATTGATGTGTTCTGAGCAGGTAAAGATAGGTCTTTGTGGGAATCATGAAAGTGTCGTGGGTATTCTAGGTCAACTTCTGAAAAGTATACTTCTGAAGCATCATCAGCAACGGTTGTAACATCAAGATCTGTATCGGCCCATTCAAATCCTCCAGATGGTAATGCCTGAGACATAGCTCAACCGTACTGGTTGTTCACGTCAAAGTACATTGAATATGAATCAGGCTTTATTGAATCATGATTTGGCATGAACTTGTTGTTTGCCTTAGCTCTTCGTTTCAAACAAATGTGGCTGAGACCTCCACGAATTCCTCGTTCAACGAACAGAAACATATCCACATCCGTAATCAGCTCCTGTTCTTGGTTGGTTTTATATAGCATAGCATCCCAAGTGAATCCTGGTAGGGTGTAATAGTGTGTAGGATCGAGGCCATAAGTGTTGTGGTAGCTGGAGCGAAATTTTTCGAAAACATCGTTCAACAGCATGAGGTCAGTATTCATGTAGATGTCAACATATTGTCCCAAGTCTCGACAGCTGAATTTCGAACAAACCATCTTGGCTCTCAGATAATGTCTGCGTGGACAGGGTTTTTCATTCAGTTTGTTGTAGAAAGCATCAATTGGTGTTATCTGCGTTTCGTTGAAGCGTTGACACGAGTCGATGTAATCATACGGCATCACACCTTTATTATCTAGAAGCTGGAGCTGATCTTTGGTGATGTTAGAGAATTGAGACCCCAAGTTCGGAAATTCCTCTAGATATGATGCCAACATATCCAGAGGAGAATTTATAAATCGGAAGCTGTCGATGAAGCGGAAGCCTATTCGTAAATCTTCATTGTATTTGGTGAAGGAAATTTATTTTTCTTTGGTGATTGGCAACAAATCAACTCGACCCTGCATTTTAGATGTTATATGCTCAATGATGATATTTGCATCATATCCACTCAGATTGTGGAACACAACAGGCACCACATGGCTGTCCTGGTTCCGAATATTACAGATTTCATGCGCTGGACCTCTATAATTTTTTTCCGGAATGAGATGAGTATGGTCGCGAACTTTCTTATCATCAGGTCCGAAAGGTTGTTCACGAATGTGGCAGTATATGTTGCTTTTCTGAATTCTGCTTCCTGCTCAGCGGTCATGTCGATGTTGTATGGACATAAAAATACCGGAGACATATCCTCAGCCAACTGGTTGAGCTCATCAGCGAACCACGCCATACAGTCCTGCCCTCGGTATGAGCGATAAAATGAAAGATAATCGTCATATGAACATTTCATAAAGTATCCTACAGCAGCTGGAACGTGGAGCTGAGCCTTCTTAGAATCAGCAGTCTTCATCAAAACAGACTCAAGATCAGCATATACCATGAATGGAGCTTTCTCTTTGTTCTAATGGTTCTTGAATTTCAGAATATTCTTGCTCTCTTCCGGCATTCTGATTGCAGTATCATTCATTCTTACGGAATTCTCAACATGTTTATAGAGTTTTTCGGCGGTGCGGAGGTAATGGAGACAGCGGTCGCAGAAGAATTTACGTCCATTATCATCGCCCAGCTGAGAAGATAGCAGTCTGGACAGATCCTTTATCCAACAATAGTGGTACTTGATAGGGGATGAAAGCTTTTCGCAAGCATCTTTTTCATTGAAGTATTGATCCTGGATGAGTAGAAGATTGATATGTCTGTCATTAATTTCCTTCATCAAGTATGTAGGAAGAGTCTGCAAGTTTTTGGATTTCTTCTGTAGGATATAGAGATTTATTGATACGTCATTTTGTTTTTCAAAGCGAGGAAACTGCTTGACTGTCATAGGAAACGGAATGCGCTTGAGGTTCAATACAGTAGACGGATGAGGATACGAGAATGTTCGATCACTATTTCCCAATCAGCAGGATACAAAGCCGATGTTACTGCCCAAGCAAAAAAACATAATTCATTTTCGTTTTTGACGTTGATACAAGCTTGTTTCTGCTTTATCTGAGTGGGTGATTCAATGTTGGAAGATTCAAGTTGGGGAGTTAACTTGTTGATGATCACCCCCAGATTAATCATGTTCTTCAGCACCCAGCCTGAATCTCTTTCCTGGAATTCCTCTAACTCGACAAGAATAGGTCTTGAGATTTCATCGTTGAACCACACATTCAAATCGGTATCCTTGTAGATAGGAGAATTCGAAGTAGTAAAGTACTTGTACTCCCTAAGCACACTTTCACAATTTCTAACTCTCCGCAGAAAACTGAATTGACCTTGACTGCAACATATTTCCTGAGAGCGTTCTGAATACGTATTCTGAATAGAGCTCGGCAATCAGTCAAAAAGGCTGCAGGATCCGTGTGCTTCAAGTTTGAGATTACTCCAGTTCGAATCTTGCTATTGAAAGCAGACAGAGAATCTGCCCAGCGAACTTTATCCCGTGCAGTTTCCTTTCTTGATATAATTCCAGATCCCTTTTTTTGAAGTATTTCAAACTGGTTTCGGACCAATTTCAGATTCCTCAGGCAAGCTTCCGGGTGTTGCTTCTCCCCAAAATTTTCGAATTTCCTCAAAGCATTATTCAAACGCCTTACAGCCTTCTGACACTCGCGAAGACCTTCTTTAACTCGATTCTCATCATATGAGGATGTGTGTAAGCCGAGAAGAGTAGCTCTGTGCTTAACCAGTTCAGCAAACAGTGATGTAATTCTTTGTAATACCAAAACAATTTGGTTAGCAATGATGTCACTAATTAATATTGTTCGCAAGAAAATTGAAAAGCTCAACCTCAAATTAACGTATTCATGAAACTGATCCAACTCTTTCCCAGCAAACATGAATAGGCGGTAAATAGGCGGGCCATCGCTGTCAGCAGCGGATTTGTATCGGCAGCGGCAAACTGATATCGGCTTGATGTTAAAATGACATAGGTTGTGCCGTCACGGCATGATGTACGCCTATGTATTATGTTTTTTTTCTGCCATCCCCTAATTGACCGTTATAGATAAGTCACAATCGAGCCGCTGTCGATTCGAAGCTGGAGACAAACTCCATTATATAAATAATCTCATAGCGTAGTATCACAATAACAATATATCTCCAGAATACTTTCATACTTTTTTATGGTCGATCCCAGCAAACTATCGTCCGACATCAAGAATGATTATGTTATATAACAATAATTATACTCGTTATTGTCTACCAATCCATTTTTGTGGAAATGATTTTGAGCTGAATATTTGTTCATTACCCTATCTAATAACAATGATGCTCCAATGCGAAGTTCAGCTCTTCACCTACACAGGGTGGGGCATTAGTGCGTCGGAGCTCGATTGCTCGAGTTCTATGATAGCTAGAAACCTGATTCAAAAACGAATGTGAATGAGATAACAAGGTCCATAACTAGAAATTATTGCCGCATATACAGGGCGCACCGAAAATAATCTAGAGGGTCGGGATCAATTTTTTTAATGGGAATGCCCAGTATATCTGCATATTTTTTGAAGCATTCCTGTGATCTTTATCCACTCCTATAATATCGTTGACTATATCTCTTCCGTATCAAAGTTATGAATTTTTTGGTCGAAATAATGTCATCTGCAGATGCCTACCGAAAATATCACTGTTGTCACAATTATAAACTTTAAGAGAAAATAATCTCAATATTCATTGAAAAGATGAGTGACATTTCTCAAAATGTTCGAGGCTCTCAAATGATACAGGGTGGCTGAAAATGATTCGTCAATTCGGAACTTTTCGAAGTGATTTTTCTCGAGTTTTTTCAAATGGCACACCCCATATATTATTTGGCCATTTGATGTAAAATCAAAACACGAACATATTTATTCGAACATCCATATCGATATTCGCAACCATTTTTGAATTTTTGAACTTTGAAAATTTTAGGTTGGTCATTTTCATCGATACACATTCTAATCTGTTATTGAAACATCAAAACTTCAATCAACAATTTAGTAAACCAAATTTTCATTGAAAGAATCGATGTCAGAACCAAAGCAGACATGAATAGGTCATAATTATGCTAAATATATACAAAGTAGAGACGGAAAAAATTCATTTCTCAATTATTCTGGTTTTGCTTTCAATGTGCCATGAATTCATGGGATACTTGAGAAATGCAAATTTTGTCTCTTTTTACTTTGTGAATAAATAGCATATGAACTTTTTCTGTTTGCTTCGATTCTGGTATCGATTCTTTCTTTGAAAAAATTGGTTCACTAAATTAATAATTGGACTTCTGATGTTTTAATGACAGATGAGAATCTGAATCAATCAAAATCGTCAACCTATAATTTTCAAAATTCAATAATTCAAAAATAGTTATGAATATCGATATGGATGTTCAGATAAATATGTTAGTGTTTCGATTTTACATCAAATGGTCAAAAAATATATGGGGTGTTCATTTGAAAAATTCAATCCTGTTGACTGATGGATTCGTAATAGTATCTTTCGAGTTTCGCAGTAGCCTAGTGGTTGTAGCATTTAAAAATCCAGTACAATATTTTTATTTTTTTTTCTAAATCAATATTATTGATACACCCTGTATAATATCCAAATTACCACACTACTCTATTTTAATGATACTACCAGATCTTGCAGTATAAACATAACTCTAGTACTCATACCTTATTTTCTTAAATAACAGAATCCCAAGCAGATTTTCTCATTTATTTAGTTCAAAAATCAGTCAGTTACAAACCTGTCGTGCACATTATTAGTATCTAATACAAAGAATCAACTTGCCCGTGGAATTGATCAATAGTAGCCTCTAGTAGTACCTTGAAAGGAATAGTTCTTAGTACTTCAGGGATTGCTTACAACTATCATTAGTAATACTCACCAAGTTAACCTGTTTCTTTCCTGCTAACTAATAGGCAGCCATATGATGTCAGGCGATGTTCCCATGGGATTCCAAAAAGTAACTTCCTAGTAGAGAATAATATACCATATAATTATGGTTTTGGTCTGGAAGAAAATAAACACCTATTGTTTACACTCAGAATATAGGTTAATTGAAATAATATTACCTTAATCATTATAGGGGTTCTTGGATGTCTCTTTGAGGTGTGGATCTAAATGCTTTCCAATTGGATAACAAATGCAGGGTATTTTTTTTGTAAATATTTGGAATTCAACCATTGCGATTTCTCGTTTATGTAATCTGACGTTATCGACATCGTATTGTCATTGTCACGTCAGTTCAACTTCAATAATTGTCATGTTGTCAATGTCTTGTGACGCAAACTGTCATAGGCATAGAGCACAAGACTTGAAGTCATCATACTTCAGTGTGGTCTCTGGGTTACTACGGTCAAGTGGGTTAACGGATGAAAAACGGCTCATCCTGATTGGTTGTCTGAAACAAGGTCAAGATTACGGACACTCTCTAGACACTGTGACTATCAAATTTTGAGAAATTTGAAGTCTGTCAAAATTGCGTGGATATCTGAGGATTCTATGGAGGGACGAGAGGTCACTTCCTGGTGGTTTCTGTTTAAGTGAGGAAGAAGGTGTGGTGCTCCTCTGGGTTTATCCAGGATTTGTGAAAGAATCCTTCGAGAATTTTTCCCATCCTACCTCCTGACTGCCAGAGAAAGGCGGCCGTCCTCCTGGCATCAGGATTTTTTGTATGACGACCTAAATCGTTCAGCTAGCCAAGCTGTTCGGTATACCTAACCCTTGTATAAAAGGTGAGCCCATTTTAAATTCAAAGCGTAGCCCCCTTGACAAACCAGAACTGGAATTTCATTCGTGACGTTTCTTGTAGGGTTTTACACCAGGATTAATTTCAATGGTGATGCGTTTGCCCTTGTCCATGTCGGCAAGGTTTCATTTGGCGGGCCCCCTCGTGGCCATTTTATCCACCTGGCCCCTCACCGAGGCTCCAAGCGGTGCCATGAATGACAAACATCGCAGTAACCGCGGGTTCTCCATGGTTGTGCCTCATGACCGGGTGATTTCTGGGAGTCCCAATTTTTCAAATCAGATCTATATCTAAAAAAAGTCATGAATATCTCTATATTTACATAGGTTTGTATGCTCCTCAACTTCAACCCAGCACATAGTACTATGTGGAGGCAAAACAATCTTGGGAAATACTGTATTCCTAATGGATAGGTTTATTTTTGTTTGATATGAATAAGAGATTAGGATCAATATCTCAAAAGGGTAAGAATAAATTGGAGTTGATAACCAATTTACTTCGATTTATGATTAGTACTTCGTCTGCATTGATCTACAATCCATAACTAAATTGTATTTGTTTGGTGAAAGATTTTTATTTATTTGTTGAACAGGATCAGCTACTCTCCTTATAACATCATAAATTATTTTAAATTTTTAGCTGGATTAACAACATACAGTGATGGGCAAAAGTGTGGAACCAAGTGAATATCTCGGTACCTAACTATTTGTTAGATTTTTTTGAATTTTTGTACAGGGTGATTTCAAAACACGGTAGATTCGAAAATGTTATTGCCAATGTTGCCACGTTTCCAGATTTTCTGAAATTCTTGCCAACTTTACTATTTCAAATGGCACACCCTATATATTTTTATAAAATTTTAAAGAAAATATTTCAGCAAATTTATTGATGTATAATTTATTATTTTTATTTTCAATAACAACAGAGATATCTCAAAAAATATTGAGGGACGATCGCACAGTAGTCAAAGTGTGTGATCTTCGTCTTATGTGTGCCAATTCGATCCCAGCCGGCGCTGGATTTCGCTAAAGTCATGTCATGTAGTAGCAGTGACAGTAGTTGTCACAATACTATAGTAGGTATTGTTTTAATGTGAATGCAAAATGCCTGAATTAAATGAAAGTGAAAGAATAGAAATACTAATGATGATTGGGTTTGGGGACAGGCGAAGAACGCATCAAGAAGTTTGTGATCTTTTCAATAATATTCATCCAAATCGACGAATGTCACGTTCGCAAATAACAAAAACTTTGATAAGATATAATACAAGAGGTACAGCCGGAAATCTACCAAAACGTGGACGATCAAAAAATGCCACAAATGAAGATGTAGCTCTGAATATTGCAATATCTTTAGAGGAAAATCCTAATTCATCTACCATTGATCTAGCTAATATGTATGGAATCAGCCGTCGTTCAGTAGGAAGAATATGGAAACGACAAAAGTATCATCCATACAAAATTCGCCTTGTTCAAGAACTCTCCGACGATAATTTTGACAGACGGTTACAGTTTTGTGAAACAATGATGGATATTTGCAACAATGATGATAACTTCGTAAAAAAATGTGGTGTTTTCAGACGAGGCTACATTTTGTGTGAATGGTACAGTTAATAGACAAAATTGCCGTTAATGGTCGCAAACTAATCCTCACTGGGTACAAGACGCGCATACGCAACACCCTCGAAAACTGAACGTTTGGGCCGGTATTTACAATAACAGGATTGTGGGGCCTTTCTTTTTAGAAGACACTTCAAATGCAGACAGATACTTAAATCTGTTGAATACACAAGTGATCCCGGCGCTGGAAGAAAATGAACAACTACCAAATAATATCTGGTTTCAGCAAGACGGGGCACCTCCTTATTACGCTCGCATTGTTCGAGATCTCTTAGACAGGACATTTCGTAATAGATGGATTGGAAGAAGAGGTAAGATTGAATGGCCTGCGCGATCCCCCGATTTAACTCCGTTAGACTATTTCCTATGGGGTTATTTGAAATTCAAAGTTTATTTTAACCGACCAAATAGCTTGGCAGAATTAGCTGAAAGAATAACCGAAGAGATTCAAAGAATTCAACCAGGAGTTATTGCTAATGTTACAAGGGAATTTACAAACAGACTAGCCTACTGTCAAGAAGTAAACGGCGCTCAGTTTGAACATTTTTTGATAGAATGAGTTCATTTTCACTCGATGCTTCTCTTTTTTCATTTTACTAATTTGTGTTGATTTAATTCTGGTTACTATGTGGTTGGTACAATTTTGTTATTATCTCAGTTTGCTTTGGAATGAAGAATATCGTACTTCATATTTTTGAATTGAATTTGTCAAATGTCGGTAGTGAGAATTTTTAATAAGGAGAATACATCAGCTTTAGTTAGTTTCAATCATTTGGTTACTTCCTTAGTTATTTTTTGAGAATTCTCTGTTGTTATTGAAAATAAAAATAATAAATTATACATCAATAAATCTGCTGAAATATTTTTTTTAAAATTTTATAAAAATATATAGGGTGTGCCATTTGAAATAGTGAAGTTGGCAAGAATTTCAGAAAATCTAGAAACGTGGCAACATTGGCAATAACATTTTCGAATCCGCTGTGTTTTGAAATCACCCTGTACAAAAATTCAAAAAAATCTAACAAACAGTTACCGAGATATTCACTTGGTTCCACACTTTTGCCCATCACTGTATAGAGGTTGTTTGTTTGCACAACTACCCAAATAACATATTTTCATCTCCAATTTAAAAGTTGCTGTGGCGCCCCTTCTTTTGAAGTTATCTAATTGAATATTGTGTTTAAAGATGTTCTGCTCAAAACGAACCCATAGTGCTTATCGATGAAAAGCTGCCGTTTGCAAGTGCCAAGTATGTCGGGCGGCCTACTAGCGGCCGGTGCGACACGGGCTAGCCGGGCCGACGATGTATCATGATTGTCGCCCGCTGATGTTGACTGTTGGCAGTTTTTGGAGGGCGTCTAAAGACCTGCGCGATACATGTTTGCTGGGTTATATATGAAAGATAAAAGTAAGTGTGGGTAGGATGTAAGGAAAAGCGGAATCGTCGGTATTCAACCTTCTAGCTGAGACAGAAAGGTAAACTCAACCTCAATTCGCGTATCTATTGGCGCTCGATAGATCGGATGAGCTCTGAAGACACGACTGGTCAATAGGGGCGGCTGCAATAGAATGAGATCATGATAAATAGTGGAACCGAATATGCTATTGCTTCAGGATATTCTAATGTTGTATGGAGTTGAAATCCCCTCTCAAGGGTACCTGACGTGTTTCCGTGCGGGAAGAGTCGACCGTTTCGTTATATTGTCGTACAATACAGGGTGAGTCATGACTAACCAGCCATAGCCCAATGGTGGATAAAGGAGGTCAAGGTGAGTTGATATATATATAATAAAATATTTTTCTTTACAGAAATACAGGGCATTATTTGAATTTGGGGCAAAACTCCAATAAACGATATTTCAGGAACGTCTCGATGTTATCGGCTGAAATTCACTAGCAACTTACCTCTAATGACACTCCACAAGATGACGTACTATGAATGAAAAATTCCCGATCCGGACTTGGAAAATTAATTTTCTCTTTAGATGTCAAAATTTTGACCTTCTGGATCGGATTTTTCAAAAACTTTTATCAGAATCAGAAAGATCAGGGAAAATACTACATGTATGGCTTTTCAATTCGTACGGCACACTTCGATCGTTTTGGTAAAAAAATATCAAACAAAATACCGAGGAATTTTTCTTCGATTTCGTCCGGGCATATCACTCTCTACATTCGACTAAAAGAAATTAGATCAAATTTTTCCCTGGAAAGATTCAACAGCACACTTGAGAAAAGGTATATTTCAATAAAAAATTCAGGACCGGCCTTGATTTTGGAAAATAACAATCATAATTTTCGAAAAAAATTCATCAGAATCTTAATATTGATCAAGATTCTCAAAATGTCCTCCTCCAATTCCTAAACATTTTCTGCATCACTTCGGGAGACCTCATGGCTTTTCCAATGATTTGCCTATTATTTCTGATTGAATCTGCAGCTGTAACTATCCTCTCCCCCAGTTCGTCTCTGGTGTTGACTTCAGTCTGATAGATCAATTGTTTCATATGCCCCCAAAGAAAATAGTCCAAAACTGTGAGATCAGGGGACCTAGGAGGCCAAGAATGAGGGCCGCCACGACATTTGACAGTTTCAACAACCGTCAAAAATCGAGTCAATGACATACACTACTATATCACAGCCTTCTTTTCATGTGAATCGATGAACTACTAAACTCACAATTTGATTTGCTGATTGGGAGAGGTCACAAGAAATGAGATCATATATTCAGTATTACTTCAAATCAAAATCCCTCCATCTAGTATAAGTTGGCACGTATATCTGATTCGAAAAAAAATCTGCTCCAAAGCAACAATTGTTCTTATTGAATACAATGTTTTCACATTATCACAAGTAGAAGTTAGATTTCAATTGAACATTGGGAGAGGATAGTTACAGCTGCAGATATAATCAGAAATAATAGGCAAATTATTGGAAAGCCGCAAATTATTGGAAAGCCATATACGAGATCTCCCGAAAAGATGCAGAAAATGTATAGAAATTGGAGGAGGACATTTCGAGAATCTTGATTAATATTAAGATCCAGAAAAATCTTTTTCGGAAATTATAATTGTTATTATCCAAAATCGAGTCCGGTCCTGGATTTTTTATTGAATTATACCTTTTCTCAAGTCTGCTGTTGAATAATTCCAGGAAAAAATTTGATATAATCACTTTTAGTCGAATTTAGAGAGTGATATGCCCGGACGGAATCGAAGAAAAATTCCTCGGTATTTTGTTTGATATTTTTTTACCAAAACGATCGAAGTGGGCCGTACGAATTGAGAAGCCATACTTGTAGTATTTTTCCTGTTCTTTTTGATTCTGATAAAAGTTTCCGAAAAGTCCGATCCAGAAGGTCAAAATTTTGACATCTAAAGTGAAAATGAGTTTTCCAAGTCCGGATCTGGAATTTTTCATTCATAGTACGTCATCTTGTGGAGTGTCAGTAGAGGTAAGTTGTTAGTGAATTTCAGCCGATAACATCGAGACGTTCCTGAAATATCGTTCATTGAAGTTTTGCCCCGAATTCAAATAATGCCCTGTATTTCTGTAAAGAATAGGCAAAAAATATTTTTTTACATATATATGAACTCACCTTGACCTCCGCTATCCACCATTAGGCTATGGCTGGTTAGTCATGACTCACCCTGTATATTCCTGAGAATGATCCATGCACATCTCACTACCTGAAATACCATGATGTACTATACCAGCTGAAGTTATTAGTTCATTTCAAAAAAAGATGCGAGAGGCCCTCTCAAAATCAGAACGTTTCTCTGTTTCACACCGGATGACTTCTCACCAACAAAGTATCGATATCTTCATTCAACTCCAGAAAAATAAGAAAGCGCTATTGCAAAATAAAGCAGGTCCGCCATTGAGTAATTCATAGCTGTATATAGGACCCATGGAATTTGGAGGCGCAACACATATACTTGAGGTAGATTTCTCGAAGGAAATGCGGTTATTTGATAGCCTACAGGCAACATTTTCTCCTAAACATGTTAAATGAAACAAACGAACGACACTATTTATACCTGACTTCACAATGGTGACAACCTCCATTGCAGAGAGGGATGATTGTCACCAAAGTCGGTACACTCCCCTCGCAAGGGTACCTGACGTGTTTTCGTGCGGGAAAAGTTGACCGTTTCGTTATACTTTCGTACAAAATATTCCTGAGAATGGTCCATGTACATCTCACTTCCTGAAATACCATGATGTACTATACCAGCTTGAATTTCGAATTTATTTATAGCTTTACACTTCCTCAGAATCCGAAGAATACCAATATGTCCAAAATATCCACATTTATTTATGATTTCGTTAACAGTTTCCACTCTCCACACACGCAGTTCGAAATTACATCAATTTCAAATTTGATTGTCCTGACAAATAATCACCCCTTTCTCACCGCCAGTTACCACAAAAAATTTATATTCAATACAGAAAAACATTATTATGGTAGGACGCGAAATAATTCAGTTCATTGAAAAAAAAAATGATTCACAAGTGTATGTTTTTCGTACAAAGTCCGAAAGAAATCGAAATCGCCTTATTACCAAAATATTTCAAGGCAACGGCCTACCACATGGAAAAATTTCGGTGAAACGGAAAACAAAGAAATTTATGACGCGAAATAATCCTAAGTAAGTACAAGAGTATGTTTTTCATACGGAATCCGATTGGAAGCGAGACGACTAACAAAAAAGTACACCTACATTATTGCTCAAAATTGCCTCATCACTGAAAAAAAAAAAAATTGGAAACGTATTATTTCAATGGAATGAAATGAAGCCCCGATATCCATATTTTCCCAAATATCTCGAGAGCGGTACAAAATATCGATAATCTAAATAGAAAAATATCCCAACAATCCCTGTCGACTTTCGCAACGGCCTATCACATGGAAAAAGTCTGAACACCGTATCACGAAAACAAAAAAAAAATAGTATTACGTCATGACGCGAGATAATTTTAAGTTCATTGAAAGAAAAAAATGAGTGACAAGTGTTTGTTTTTCGCACGAAATTCGATAGGAAGCGAGACGATCAACAAAAAAGTCCCTATACATTGTTACTTAAAATTGCCTCATTACTGAAGAAAAAAAAAATGGAAACGTATTATTTTGATGAAATTTTATAAGTCCCTATATTCATATTTTCTCAAATATTTCGAGAAGGGCACAAAATATTGAAAATCTGAATCGATAAACACCCCTGTCGACTTTCGCAACGGCCTACCACATGTAGAAAGTCTGAACACCGTATCACGAAAAACAAAAAAAATTAGTATTACGTCATGACGCGAAATAATTTTGAGTTCAGTCACCACTATCCCTCCTCTCTTCCGCGAATATATATTTTCGAACCATCACTGATACAAAAAAAAATAATCACCTTATCAATTGGAGGTTCTATTTGGGAGCACTGCACAGCACCACTAACATCACTATACTAATATTCCACATTGAATTCTCATTTTCTTGAATATCTTCCACACTACTCTAGACGGACTGCAGACTTAACGATGAGTATCCACGATTCAATACCGCACGTATTTTCAGGAATATATTGTACGACAGTACGGTCAACTTTTCCCGCACGAAAATACGTCAGGTACCCTTTCGAGGGGAGTGTACCGGCTTTGGTGACAATAATCCCTCTCTGCGAAGGAGGTTGTCACCATTGTAAAGTTAGGTATGAATAGTGTTGTTCGTTTGTTTCATATAACATGCTCAGGGGAAAATGTTGCCTGTAGGCTATCAAAGAACCGTATTTCCTTCGAGAAATCTACCTCAAGTATATGTGTTGCGCCTCCAAATTCCATGGGTCCTATATACAGCTATGAATTACTGAATGGAGGACCTGCTTTATTATGCAATAGCGCTTTCTTATTTTTCTGGAGTTGAATATAGATATCGATTTGTTGGTGCGAAGTCATCCGGTGTGAAACAGAGAAACGTTTTGATTTTGAGAGGGCCTATCACATCATTTTATGAAATGAACTGATAATTTCAGCTGGTATAGTTCATCATGGTATTTCAGGTAGTGAGATGTGCATGGATCATTCTCAGGAATATAATGTAAGACAATATAACGAAACGGTCGACTCTTTCCGCACGAAAACACGTCAGGTACTCTTGCGAGGGGATTTCAACTCCATACATCATTAGAATATCCTGAAGCAATAACATATACGGTTCCACCATTTATCATGATCTCATTCTATTGCAGCCGCCCCTATTGACCAGTCGTGTTTTCAGAGCTCATCCGATCTATCGAGCGCCAATAGATACGCGAATTGAGGTTAAGTTTACCTTTCTGTCTCAGCTAGGAGGTTGAATACCAGCGATTCCGCTTTTCCTTACATCCTACCCACACTTGTTTCTATCTTCAATATATAATCGTAGAAGATCCGAACCTAAATCGACCTTCACCGAGCTGATAATAGAACGAAATATATTTTATCATGAATTTAGTATATTAGAAAACATATTAAAATTGGGTTCGCTAAAAAAATCCTGGGCAAACTATTTTTAATTATTTTTCGAAATATGATTTTTAATTGAATGTTGCAACATCAGGATAATAAAAAAAAATTTGTCCTGACTGAAAGTATAAAACGTATAGAATGTGCAGCCGTTGGGTTGTCTACTATTTACCTGGGCGAACTACTGGGTTGTCAGGTAAACACAGGTATATCGATGCCAGTTACTTTCACTGGATTGGATAATTAAAAAAAAATTATATCATCATAAGCGCTGTTTAATTGCGAACACGTTGATATAGGGTTGTCTGCGAAAATTCTGGTCCTATTAGGGGTTTGCGAATTTTAAAGATTTTAATTTCAACGCGCGTGGAAGTGTGTGACAGAGAGATCCGAGGTGAGTATACTGTGTAATAATAAAGGACCCAACATCGCAGTCGCTTGAGATGGGACCCTGAATAGTAGAAAGTGTGCGAAGTGTGCGAAGTCAAATCCTGAAAACTATGGTTGGCATTTTGATGATTTCTTAAAACCAACAGGTTTTATCGGAGATCAAACTCCTTTGAAAATCCAGGACATTGTCGAAATGGAAGCAAATGAGGAAGAATCTAATGAATCAGACGAATTCGAGAGTCAAAATGATACTTCTTATGAATCAGATATTGAATAGAAAATATTTATTAGAATTCATTTTTCATTAATATTATTTTTGTATTTATACTGTTTTTTAATAAAATTTTAAATCGTAATACAAGATGTCTAGTCTATCTTTTTTGTTATTTCTTAATTTAAATTTTTGGCGGTCCACTTTGTTTCTATTTCCAGAAAGAGCAAAAAAATTTCAAAGTAAGTAATTGATATTTTTATTGTCTATTATAGATTATAGATATATTATTATGGTT
This sequence comes from Phaedon cochleariae, assembly GCA_918026855.4. Classification (NCBI taxonomy): domain Eukaryota; kingdom Metazoa; phylum Arthropoda; class Insecta; order Coleoptera; family Chrysomelidae; genus Phaedon; species Phaedon cochleariae. Next base: position 34,346,114 of record OU896712.1, on the reverse strand, counting down.
ATAACGCAATATATTGATATTATATTGTTTTTATATATTAGTATTATATTGAATATATTTAATTATTATGTAATAGATTAATTTTTTTTGCTACTGAAATATCAGTTGCTCCAAAATAACACGCACTGTTTACTATATGAAGGGTAGTAGAGGTACCTCTACCCTCCATAGTTTACACACCAAGCATGCGCACTTTCTACTATTCAGGGTCCCATCACAAGCGACTGCGATGTTGGGTCCTTTATTATTACACAGTATACTTACCTCGGATCTCTCTGTCACACACTCCCACGCGCGTTGAAATTAAAATCTTTAAAATTCGCAAACCCCTAATAGGACCGGAATTTTCGCAGACAACCCTATATCAACGTGTTCGCAATTAAACAGCGCTTATGATGATATAAATTTTTTTTAATTATCCAATCCAGTGAAAGTAACTGGCATCGATATACCTGTGTTTACCTGACAACCCAGTAGTTCGCCCAGGTAAATAGTAGACAACCCAACGGCTGCACATTCTATACGTTTTATACTTTCAGTCAGGACAAAATTTTTTTATTATCCTGATGTTGCAACATTTAATTAAAAATTATTTTTCGAAAAATAAATAAACATAGTCCGCCCAGGATTTTTTTAGCAAACCCATTTTTGATATGTTTTCTAATATACTAAATTCATGATAAAATATATTTCGTTCTATTATCAGCTCGGTGAAGGTCGATTTAGGTTCGGATCTTAGACTATAAAGAGTTGGATCAGTTTCATGAATACGTTAATTTGAGGTTGAGCTTTTCAATTTCATTGCGAACAATAATAATTAGTGACAGCATTGCTAACCAAATTGTTTTGGTATTACAGAGAATGATGTCACTGTTTGCTGAACTGGTTAAGCACATAGCTACTCTTCTCTGCTTCCAAACATCCTCATATGATGAGAATCGAGTTGAAGAAGGTCTTCGCGAATGTCAGAAGGCTGTAAGGCGTTTGAATAATGCTTTGAGGAAATCCGAAAATTTTGGGGAGAAGCAACACTTGGAAGCTTGCCTGAGGAATCTGAAATCGTTCCTAAACCAGTTTAAAATACTTCAGAAAAAGGAATCTGGAATTATATCAAGAGAGGAAACTGTACGGGATAGAGTTCGCTGGGCAGATTCTCGATCTGCTTTCAATAGCAGGATTCGGACTGGAGTAATCGCAAACTCAAAGCACAAGGATCCTGTAGCCTTTTTGACTGATTGCCGAGCTCTATTCAGAATACGTATTCTGAACGCTCCCAGGAGATATGTTGCAGTCAAGGTCAATTCAATTTTCTGCGGAGAGTTTGAAATTGTGAAGGAATAGTGTGCTCAGGGAGTACAAGTACTTCACTATTTCAAACTCTCCTATCTACAAGGATACTGATTTGAATGTGTGGTTCAACGATAAAATCCTAAGACCTATTCTTGTCGAGTTAGAGGAATTCCAGGAAAGATATTCAGGCTGGGCTCTAAAGAACATTATCAATCTGGGGGTGAACATCAACAAGTGTACTCCCCAACTTGGATCTTCCTACATTGAATCACCAACTCAGATAAAGCGGAAACAAGCTTGTATCAACGTCAAAAATGAAGATGAATTATGTTTTGCTTGGGCGGTAACATCTGCTTTGTATCCTGCTGATTGGAAAAATAGTGATCGAACATTCTCGTTTCCTCATCCGTCTACTGTTTTGAACCTCAAGGGCATTCAGTTCCCTATGACAGTCAAGTAGCTTCCTCGCTTTGAAAAACAAAATGACGTATCAATAAATCTCTACATCCTACAGAAGAAATGCAAAAACTTGCAGATTCTTCCCACATACTTGACGAAGGAAAAGAATGACAGACATATCAATGTTCTACTCATCCAGGATCAATACTTCAATGAAAAAGATGCTCGCGAAAAGCTTTCATCCCCTATCAAGTACCACTATTGTTGGATAAAGGATCTGTCCAGTCTGCTATCTTCTTGGCTGAGCGATCATAATGGACGTAAATTCTTCTGCGACCGCTGTCTCCATTACTTCCGCACCGCCGAAAAATTCTATGAACATGTTGAGAATTGCATAAGAATGAATGATACTGCAATCAGAATGCCGGAGGAGAGCAAGAATATTATGAAATTCAAGAACCATAAGAACAAAGAGAAAGCCCCATTCATGGTATATGCTGATCTTGAGTCTGTTTTGATGAAAACTGATGCCTCAGCTCCACGTTCCAGCAGCCGTAATATACTTTATAAAATGTTCATATAACGATTCTCTCTCCTTTTATCGCTTATACTGAAGGCTGGACTGTATGGCGTGGTTCGCTGATGAGCTCAACCAGTTGGCTGAGGGTATATCTACGGTGTTTTTATGTCCATACAACATCGACATGACCGCTGAATTCAGAAAAGCAACATACTGCCACATTTGTGAACAACCTTTCGGACCTGATGATAAGAGAGTTCGCGACCATACTCATATCATTCCGGAAAAAAATCATAGATGTCCAGCGCATGAAAGCTGTAATATTCGGAACCAGGACAGCCATGTGGGCCTGTTGTGTTCCACAATCTGAGTGGATATGATGCAAATTCCATCATTGAGGATATAGCATCTAAAATGCAGGGTTGAGTTGATTTGTTGCCAATCACCAAAGAAAAATATATTTCCTTCACCAAATACAATGAAGACAAGTTTTGTCCCGATCTTCGGCAATAACTGCTACTTGGTGGTAACCAGACTGAAGATCAATTGTTGACATAAAAGGGGTCTTTTTTGCAGTTTGTAATAACTCATCTATTCTTGGCATGGGATATGAGTCTTTGACGGTGATTGCATTTAATTTGCGATAGTCGACGCATAAACGAAAGCTACCATTCTTTTTGGGAACTATAACCGTAGGAAATGCCCATGGAGATTCACATTCCTCAATTATGCCTGAAGCCAATAGTCTTTCAATTTCCTCTTTGAGAAATTGTTTTTTTGGACCACTTGAAGAATATGGTGGCACAGCAATAGGAATTTTATCTTTTGTTTTGATTCTATGAACTGCAAAATCAGTTGGAGGTCCTTCCGATTTGAAAATTTCAGAATGGTCCTGCAAAAATTGGTTGAACACTATCTTTTGATGTGAAGTGAGTGAATCTGCTTCATCAGCTCTCAAATGAAGATTCATCGAGAGACAATCCCGTGAATCTTGTGATGCACCGTCGACTTCATGAAACATAAACGATTTTCCTATATCATCCGAAAAATACCAACAGCGATCTGGTATATTGAGAACAATTTTAGCTTTCTTCAAAAAATCAACGCCTAGTAGAGTGTTATTGTTTTGTCCATTCGGTAGAATCATAAATTCTAAAGGAACTACCTTTCCCTCAATATGAATTAACACATCAGTTTTCAATACTTCCTCATCGTGTACAATTCCATCAGCATACGATACCTTGGTGCAAGTTTTCAAGAAATTATGTCCTTTTTCTTTCAATAATCTATGTAAAGAATTTCCAGCTATGCTGATTTGGGCTCCAGAATCAGCAAAATCCAGTTCCTTGCACTCCATCGATTGAAATGTTAAAGCGAGGTTTGAAATGTTGACTGTCATCCAGTTTCGGGACGGTCATTTCATAAAAAGTTGCACCAGAGGTATTAGTACTTGATGTATTACTATGATTATTTAAATTAGTGGTTGTGGAATCGAACGATTTTTACATTTCGTACATTTGGATCTTAAAACTCCGGGAGATCCACAACCGTAACATACAATTCGACTTGTATTTTCAGATGTGATATCACTAGTTGATACAGCATTTTGTCGATTTGGACTTGGTTTCCGTTCTCCTTGATTGACCCTTCTCTCTAATTTTCTGTAATCATCGCGTACATGACCATAATATTTACAAAAACTACATTTGGGTCGTAATTTAAGATTATTTTTCGAAGAATAATCGTGAGCATCAGATTTCTGATGTCTATCTCCCACAGATGTAGCCTGTTTCATAGCCCGGAAGCCAGCGACCTTTTTCAATGACCAAAAGCACAAAAGCTGAAAATGTTTTCTGAGCTTCATTTAGTATCACTAGTAAGGAAATCGGCCTCCAGCTGGCGCACTTCCGGGGGGTGTAGTTGCAGCAGCGTCCCAAACACGTAAAATTATAATAAAAAAAAACTGATATCACAAAAGCTGAAACTTTGTTAACATGTTGATTTTCATACAAATAGATCAAAAAACGTATCCAGCCGAACTTATACTGGGGGATTATGCTCCAGCTTTTCACGTAAAGAAGTTAAAAATATGCGCTGAGTAAACTAATACCGCAAAAGCTGAAATTTGGTGAACAAATAGTTAAATTAATAACATAAACGATGAGAACATCCAGCTTTACATTGGGTGGGGGAAAAGTGCCCAGCTGATGCAGTGAAATACGCTGCGCATGGATATCTCGGGCGCATCGTATCTTTGACTGCATCAGCTGGACATATTCCGGTTACCGAAGAATAACATCGATGGATCAGCTCTGCCTCCCTGCAAAATTGAACTGCACCAACATTTGCTGCGTACAACAAATATAGCAAATATTTGGGCACACGCTCATCTTCAGGTTCCAACGGCATTACATCCGACTGATTTTGGCTGGAAAGAGAAGGAGGGAAAATTTCACTTCAAATGGTTCGAAGGTGAGCAGCTTCCCTCTTCACTTGGTGATATAACTATCAATGAGGATCAAACAAGTCCTACAGGTCAGAATTTTTTTGAATATTTTCTCTTTGGTTTAATCTATATTTATAGCAATCTTGTATATCATGTCAACTTTTTTTGATATTCATAATCTGATTTGCATTAAGATTTTGCTCTGAATGTTTTTATATTAATATCATCTATATATTTCAATATATAGTTGATATACAATATATGGTTACAGATGATAACGAAGATATTTCGTGGATCAGCATCAATTGCAGCGATCATGAAAGCGATGATGGGAACGACGACGATGAATCCGAAGGATCCGAAATCTGAAAACATTGTTGATATCTGATTTTGTTACACACACTAGTTCACTATGTCAGTTAATTTGTATTGTTAGTATATTTTTTGTGTAGGAATACTGAAAAAAAAATTGATAGTAAACCTATTTTTAATTATCTTCCTTCAGATCAGAAATGTAATACCTACGTATTTATCATTAAATAAATGCATGCATGTGCGCTGAGTTTGAGAAAACTATAGATACCTGATACCGCAAAAGCTGATATTTGGTGTACCTATAGTTGAAATAATGGGTTAACAAAAAAAACCTCCAGCTCATCATTTTAGTGAGGGCAAAGTATCCAGCTGATGCAGTCAAAGATACGATGCGCCCGAGATATCCATGCGCAGCGTATTTCACTGCATCAGCTGGGCACTTTTCCCCCACCCAATGTAAAGCTGGATGTTCTCATCGTTTATGTTATTAATTTAACTATTTGTTCACCAAATTTCAGCTTTTGCGGTATTAGTTTACTCAGCGCATATTTTTAACTTCTTTACGTGAAAAGCTGGAGCATAATCCCCCAGTATAAGTTCGGCTGGATACGTTTTTTGATCTATTTGTATGATAATCAACATGTTAACAAAGTTTCAGCTTTTGTGATATCAGTTTTTTTTTATTATAATTTTACGTGTTTGGGACGCTGCTGCAACTACACCCCCCGGAAGTGTGCCAGCTGGAGGCTGATTCCCTTACTAGTTATCCCAAATAAAGCTCAGGAAGAATTTTCAGCTTTTGTGAAATGACTAACTCTAAACGGTTGCTGGCTCCCAGGCTATCAGAGATTGTTCAATTTGTCGGATGCGTGTCAGAAAATTTGTGAAACTTTCAGAATCCTGACGAGGAATCCTTTTCTTGATTTGAATACTTAAGAGCCCATATATCATATCTAACTGCGCTCTTTCCTCTAAAGTATATGGTAGCTGCGCGATAAGAGCACGGATTCGACAAATAAAAATATCTGCTGGTTCATCAGACCCCTGCTCGCGAGAAAATATCTCCCTGTATAATAAATGAGGTGGTAATTTTTGTGAGAAAGAACCCTTCAACGCTTTGACAGCTTCGGTCCAGTTCGATACTGTTGCTTCAATACCTTGCCACCAAGTAGCAGCTATGCCTTCAAGAAGCATAGATAAACCTCGAAATGCATTGTTATCGGAGACATTTGAACATTCTTTATATGTTGAAACACTGTCCAAAAATGCATCTACATCAGAATTTTCGGCTCAAGTTTCGTTTAGCTGAAATCAGTTATGGAAAAACTGTTGCCATGGCGACGATCGTCATGGTAACGAGTAAACAAAAATCATATTCCTGTAGTGAGGAAATGCGTGGTTGCCAAGTTGTATCGGGTTTAGTATAGATGATATCAGTTGTGGAAAAACTGTTGCCATGGAAACGATCGTCATGATAACGAGTAAACAAAAACCCGATTCCCGTGGTGAGAAAATGCGTGGTTGCCAAATTGTATCGGGTTTATTATAGCTGAAATCAGTTATGGAAAAATGGAATATTCATTACGAGGTACCGCGGAAGAGAGACTACTGGTACTGGTTGTCTAATACAGATGGAAACATCTCGTTAGGCCCACCCACATTTCCATTTGCCTTCCTTTCGATGCACTTATACCTTTCTTCACGCGCACATTTTGATTCAGCAACATTCTTCAAACATTCACGAACGATGCCTTGCTACCAAATCTGAACGATGTTGGAAAATAATAGTTTTTTAAGAAGAAGGTTGATTCAAGTCGAGTCAGGTTAGATTGTTTTGAAAAAGTAGTGTCCTTCTTTATGCAGTTTTCAAACACACACGAACGATGCCTTGCTACCAAATCTGATCTCTCGCTCCAGCAAATTCCAGGATCCTTACCCAACGATTACGTAAGATACAGGGGTGGTTCCATTAGAAGTGGGTCACACTGTATAAAGTTTCCTAATATCCAAGACTGCAGCTTCATGAAAAAAGGAAGTCGTAGGATATGTGAATTTCTTATTGAGCATTATCTTAATAATTTTGTTTTGAAGTGTAGTTAATTTCTTCAGGTGAGTGTTGAGAAAAGCTCCCCAACTGAGGATAGCATATTGAAGACGTGATTCCACTAGCGACAAGTATACTGTTTTTAAGTGAGAGATATCTAGTACTCGTTTCAAGTAACTGAATTTGAACATCATTTTTCTCATCGTTTTAGTAACGTCGATCACGGGTTCATTCCATCTTAAATGTGGGTCAATCGTTATACCCAGGTATTTTATGCGATTTGTTGACTCAACATCAATTATAACACCCTGATTATCAAAGGGCAATGTTTTGAATGTTGGTAATGATGATGCATAGCTGGCAAATAACGTGAAAAATGTTTTTTCAAGATTTATGGTCAGTTCCATGTGATTGAACCAATTCATCAGAGATGACAGGTCGTCTTGTGCCTTTTTCTGGCCATGAAGTAGCAGTGTATGTGATAGATGTGTCATCTGCAAAACTGTATATTTTTCTACTAGTTGGTTGGGTGAGTTGGCTGTTTATATGAACGGAGAACAACAGAGGTCCAAGAACGGTCCCCTGTGGAACTCCGTAGCTAATTTTCTCCTCTTAGCTGAGGCTATTTTCTATTCTGACAATTTGAATTAATAATAACGACCGAAATTGTTTGCTGGGTTCGTACCGCGTGACAAGAAAGGGACGTACGGTACCTAGGACATCCCTGTGTTGTAAGGCACAAGCCAACGACAAATTTTATAATCGCAAAAGCACTAGCTTTCTTTCAATTCTGATTGGTCTATCCGCTTTATTGGTGTTTTGAACGATGCGATGTAACCATTTATAGCGAAGCAAACTCTATCCGTTTGGCATAGAATAATTATAGCTGTAGTTGTCCGAATGAATCGTTTTGGTTATTTGGCTCCTTCATTTATAATTAATGCTTCTTATGCTTCGTGAACGTGAAATAGTCTAGTAAAATATGATTGTGTTCTGAATATCTTCTCATCATGCTGTCTACCACTGTCAATTTATTCGTGTTGTCGTACAGCAATGCTCGGCAACACAATTATGTGAACAAGGAAGCGACAGCATTATCTCGAATCTTCTGAATATCGTTATATCACTGTTGATTAAAATACCTGGTCCTCGATAAAACCTTGTTTACACTAAACTGTCAAAACTAATCTGACTTATCAGTGACCGCCATGCATCCCTAAAGAGACCTATCTTAGTGTGAGTAACAATAAAATCAATGATCAAGCGTCTTTCAGTTTAATAACCCAAATAATGTTCCACTTGTTTCGAAGATTATATATTATACAACGTACGCATCTTCGCTTGTAGTCACCCGCAAACGTATGCCACACATATCACTTTTAGATCCGTTTTATCAATCATAATAGAAGGACGTGGAATTAATTCGACTAGTGATATCTGCTAGTTTATTTTGATCAAATTGGTGAAACAAATTATTTTCCCAAATCCAGCTCGTCCCTCGATGTACCTATTCGATAATTTCTCATTTTCATCACTTGAAATATTTTAATTGAGGTAAAATGTTTCAAACCAACCTAATTAGCTGAAAACACTTGTCCCACGGACTTATAATTTTATCAATCGGTTTGTTTTCATAAGTTTTGCAGATGAGAAAGTTTTCGTAGAAAATACGAAAAATATCGATACAATTTGAAGGACCGATAATTCCTCCAATATTAGAACCTATTTCATCTGACATAAATTCTCAAGATACATTTTACCATTGAAAATCAATGTCACGTCGTTGGAACGTTTCACAAGTAATCAATGCCTCTAGAAACTGCATTTTATTTACTGATGTAAATGAAATGAAATCGTAGCTTGAATCAATAAACATCACATAAATGATTGAGTACCTTTTCTAATTATTATAAAATCAGTGGATTAAGTTTATATCTTAAAATCTGATCAACACTACATTTCAGCCTGAAAAGTACCTACTATTTATAATCAATTTTTGTATTCTATTGTTTTCCAGACAGAGAGAAATTCGTCATGCTAATGACAGCAGAAGCTCATCTAGCTCATCAGACTCAATTTGCAGCAAGGTGGTTACAGATTCTGGTGTCAAAATGAAGTCTCCAACTTCCAGTAGATTCCTGGAGAAGAATCATCCATCACAATCAGGAAATATAGAGATCAATGAGGAAGAAACCAGGATGAGTCAAAGCTGTAGTACTGATATAAAATATGGAAATAGGGAGAGAAGATATAAGGAGCGTAAGTTTGACAAACATAGAAGAGAAAGACGATCTACTTCGCCAAAGTGGAATGATAGAGGCGAGAAAGAAACCAAACGAAGAGAGTATAATAGATATTCTGGGTTAGTTGATTATTGATGAAGAATGAACGATTGGTATTGAAGAATATATAATAAATTTTGGAGTATATTTTTGTTTTCATTGTCATCTATAGTCACAAGATGAGTTATATTATCATCCTTTTTTGAATGAAGGACAAATTGATATTCATCATACAGGACGTGGGAAAAAATTTTGAATTGAAAAAAAAAATCACAAATCTGCGATTAAACGTCTATAAAAATAACAGGTTTCCATCGTTCAAGTTTGAACCCCTCTATTGGGTGAAAGTCTTGATGAAGAATATCCTCAGATGAATTATGAACATGAAAAAATGGATATATACAGGGGTTCTAGATTTGAATGTACACACGATACCTATAGATAGAGGACAGTTTGATGGTCCCAAATCACAGCTCATTGATGTATCTACCGTCTTTTATAACTGATATATAGGACGTTATCTTGATTTTTCAAAATCTTCATCTGGTCATGACTGTTGAACCACATTGTATAATCTATCCATACTTGATAGAAATATTTCACTTATGAAACCCATCAAAACTGGAAGAAAATCGGAATCAGAATCCAGATACGTCTTGAGTAAAAACAGAAAACTTATTTTATTTTCAAAACAACACTCTGTAGCAAGATTTTGCAGATCAGTTTCAATATCTGAAAAGAGCAGGGAAAAACGAATGTAGTGACCTACTTTTTACAAGCCCGCATCCGATTTAACAGATGTTTTTTTGTTATTTTTTTTTTTTTTTTTTTTTTATCGAAATACCCTGCTCCATTCTGAGGCATTTTTATTGAGCTCGTAATTCAAAATCCATTTATTTTACAAATGAATAACTGTCTAAAGTTCAACATCATCAGTGTCAAATAAGGTGAATTATCGATAGATTTGATCGTTTGACAGAATTACTTGTTTGTGGTTTTAAAAATTTTTGAGTACCCATTTTATTCTTCACTATTAATTCATGAACTGCGGTAAAGTAGGCTGTGCAAAAATTCTGATATTCTGACAATTCATAATCACTATAGTTTGATATTATTGGTAACCTTAAGATAATTGTTGGTGCTTGTTTATTGGGTAGTTACATTTTAAATTGTTCATAATCATGCCTTAACACAATAATGAACGTAATGCTACCAATAATATCAAACTGGTGATTATGAACTGTCAGGATTTTTTGTGCGCAGCCTACTTTACCAGAGCTTATGAATAAATAGTGAATAATAAATGTTAAGTATAATATTTGAGGAATAAGTTATAGAATGGTTCAGATCGATGGAGGTACCTGAATGACCATTTTTTGGTAAATCCGTCTTGTTATCTGTCACCTAGTGACATTACATTTGCTATGACAACTAGTGCAGATAACAGGGTTGTTCCACAGTTGTTCTCAGTTCACCTAACATCAGGAATTACAACAATAATTACAAATTTAATTTATCTGGTACTTTTACATGTCTACCTGATGAAGTTACCACTGTTGGGTTACAAACCTGCCTAGCATCATCACTTGTATCACTTTCTAACATTGATTCATCTGTTTTAACATTATTTTCTGAAAAACTACCAACATAACTATAACCAGAACCACTGGTATCTTCCAATGAAAGAACATCATTTGACTCTACTAAAATTAAATCATCATCAACATTATCTCTTAAATCTAAATCATCATCCTTTACTATTCTTAAATCTAAATCATCATCCTTTACTAATCTTGCTTCCCTTTCATTTTCCTCAAAACTGTCTTTTACTTCTGCATAATAACTTGCAGTTACAGGTTTATTTTTAAGCACTCTTTTGTCAGGAGAATGATGTGAGCTTTCATTTGAGTTCTGAGACTTTTGATTTGTATTTTGTGGCACAACTTTGATAAATCTCCTGTTTCTGTACAGCTCTGCACCATTTTCCATTTGAACTTTATATACCATATCTCTAACTTTTTCTTTTATCTTTCCTGGAGTCCAACTACTTCTAGCAGGTTTCACTTGCACATAAACTGGTATTTATTGGTATTTCTGTCATTAGTTTGATCCCTTTCTTTTCATCATAATATTTCTGTTGTGTGAATTGATTGTCATAATAGTTTCATCAAATTCCTTGACTACTTTGGGTTTATATGAGTTAAGTCATGGAAACCATCCATCCTTCTCAAAGTGGTCCAGATTTTTTCAAAGAAAAAACAAAATACACCAAGTTTTATATGAGTTATCTGTTCCTGGAATGTTAGATCTTAGTTTTCTTGACATTAATATCTGAGCTGGAGAATTTTTTCCATCAATGTATGAATTTTTGTAATTCAGATTGGTAAATATCGTTACCTTCTTCAGTACATTTTCTTATAATCTTTTTAACAGTCTGTATATTTCTCTCTGCTAAATCATTGCTTTGTGCATTAATTGGTGATGTCATAATATGTACTGATAGATCTCATAACTAAGAGATCTAGGATGAACAGAGTTGCCCCAATTGTCAGCAGGAGCGAGACAGTACTGTTTCGACCCACCAGGTCTCATCAGCCGCTCTCGGTCTGCTGACAACTGGGACAACTCTACGCTTCGGGTATATCACCCATTTCGAACACGCAGGGTATAACATGAAGTTATAGTCATGTTGTAGCCATCTACTGGCAATAAAGCTCTAAGGTAGGATACAGAAATCGCGACACACACTGTATGGCGCTGCCATCTATAGTCAAAACGTACAGACCCTTACGTCTATACGCTACAGAGTGGTACTACAAGTAAACCACTCTGCTGACAGATGGCACTACCTGACATACTTGAGTGGAATTTTTCCACCACCTATTCAACTGATAGATCTCATAACTAAGAGATCTAGGATCTGTTCATCTCCATTGGATAGGCATTTTGGTTCTTCCGATGGATGTTTATTTCTTGTCCATGGACATCCGAATCTTTCTTGGGTATGAAATGAGCATTTGATGAAATAAAATGTTCTCACATGCCTCTAGGAGATTTGTCATTTCGTTATCAGATGACGGTCGGAATTTGCCGCCAGCTATTACAAGTTGGGTAAAAATTATAATTAAAAGAAAATTATTCCACCTGATGTTCCATATTATTTATTCGGTCATATCAAACTAATGAGTTTTTAGTAGATAAATGGCCCACAAAAGATATGAAAATGATCACTGCGGCATTCATTCTAGGAACTTCATCGCCAAAGATTACAGTGAAACGGTTTCGCAGTTATTTCGTACTGATATATTAGCACTGTGATATCTTTGTTGATGAAGAAAGCTGTCCAATTATGGTATCTCTAAAGATGATAATGAACCAACAAGCACATTGGCCATGTCCATATATCTCCTTATGGTGACATCTTCTCTTCAATAAATGGCTGTCGTCCTATATAAATTTTGGATGCAGATTTTTCGACTATTTCAATAACATATTTGTCCTGATATAGCATATTATGCCATTGGGACCACTTCGACGACAGGTAGTAAATTGTTAGAATACTCGATAATGATAATAAATTTTGCGGTTTCATCATTAGGAAGAGTGCCGATGAAATGCGGCCCTACATGGTTGCAATTACCTCCTCTCCCCAAGATCATTACAACAAATCAGTTTTTTGATGATTGACTGATTGAAATCAGAATTATATATCAAAGGAAGGAAGGAAAGCTCAAAATCATCTCCACACCATTTGATCACGTTGTTAACTCGGTTTTTTGATGATCAGGGACACGATTTGGTATTAGAGATCATCTTCAGCTCCATTTGAAGTACGATACAAAAAATTTGGGTATTAAGGAATTAAAATTGTTTGTAAAAATTTTTTTGTAGACTTACTTGGAGTTGAAATAGTTTAATAAATTTATCAAGTTGAATTAGATATACCTGCCGATGGCCATAGTCACGAGCCCATGTATTAGGATATAATAACGGGTTCTGAATAATTGTTCTGAATTTTTCTATCCGTCCTTAGGTTGGCCCCTTACGAGCAATCCCTAGAATTCATCGAGAGACTTGTGCGAGCAAGGGATGACCAAACACTTTCTTAAGTTATCAGACACATTTTTGCAGCGGAGAATTGAACTCACGTACACCAGCAAGCAAACGCGAATTAGAGTAGTGACGCTTATTCCACCACGAGGCTACCTGGGTTCTCATTGATGGAGGGCCTCGTACCATGAGAGCGCGTACAATTATATATTCGATTCAATATCATACACGGAAATGGTATGATGAGAAATTGTCACAGCAATTTTCGAAAGAACAACCGTTTTTGAAAATTGTCCCTGTTTCATACTGAAAGCACAAATTATTGAGGCAAATATCGAATTATTGATGAGGCAATCAGCCAACACGTATTTCAAATCCAAATGAAGGATAAGAAAAACAGAAAAGTCAATGACATGAGTCAAAGTCAAAGCATAGATGGAACATGAGATTATGGCATTATGAGCAAAGGCATATAGGTTAGGTTAGGTTTAGGTTAAACTTGAGCGGGCCCATATCAGGCCCTTCATATGGCCTATTATAACATATAACTCAGATAGTGTATACAAATAATTGACGAATGTTGAGAGGAGAGAAGAGATAAGTGGGGAAAATGAGCAAAACAGGAAAAAAATAATTAAGTTCTGGAATTGAAACCCATCTTCCAAGGACTCCTTCACAAACTATTCTCATACATCAAACCACTTCAGCTATGCCATCTTTCATCGAGTTTCCTTTCAGGCAGATCGCTCCATGTGGTGGTGGATAAAGTATCGTCTGATAACATTGTCATCAATTCCGGCTTTCCACAAGGATCAACTTGCCCTATCCAAGCTTTGCAGACGATAAAACTCTTCATAATCTGCATTCTCTTCTATAATTCTAATTTTTCTTCAGGAAACTGATGGGAACTTACGACGAAGGCAAGTCAACGCTGTCAATGACGATCAATTCCGGTTTTCCATTAGGATCCACTTGCCCTATCCAAGCTTTGCAGACGATAAAACTTCTCATAATCTGCATTCTCTTCTAGAATTTCCATTTCTTTCTAGGAAACTCAGAACTTACGATGAAGGCAAGTCAACCCTGCCAATGAAGATCTTGCTGAAGAACAGCCTGGGCATTGTCGTTCTAGATGACAACCTAGTAAGGTAGTTAGTAGGCAGGAGCATACCTCCTCGCACTAGGTCGCCTACTAGGTTTTCATTTAGATCGACAATGGCCTGGGGAACCAAAAACCCAGATGAAATCATCGCCATGAAAAGTCAAGCTTGTATTTCCTCTAGAAAAGCAAAACTCAGTATGCCTAATATAACAATGTCTGGTACTACCATTTCCACCGCGACCACTATATCGTTGCTCGGTATTGCCATCAACAATTCCGTGCGGAGATTTATTGTACACCTCAACAGCTTTTCACGATCTACAAAGCACATACACAGGCAGTTTTAGATGACCGTTCTCACATTATGGGGTTCAGCACCCAAGTATACGCTGAACCTCTTAGATTCTATCCAGAGAAGAGCCATCCACCCGGTCGGTGATGCCACACTCACTTGTCCGTTGACTCCTCTAAAACACCGTAGGGAAATAGGCGACCTTTCGTTTTTTTATATATACTTCCACGGCAAATGTTCCTCAGAAATCGCTGCTTTCATTCCATCACTAGAAATACCACTGAAGCAGAATAGTTTCATCACCAACAACACACTTTAATGTAACATAAGTTGCCTATAGCTCTGTATATGAATATCAGTCTAGTTTCTAGTAAGTATGCACGATATCTCGCGATATTTAGGGTCTAGTTTTTATGTTTCAGAAAAACCACTGCGGTACTCATTCTTTTCGAATACAGGCAGTTCATTTTCGGTATTTGATTAAGTAGCAACCCTGTTGGTATTTGAAATCGCTAATTCTTGTTCATACAATTTATTGTGATTTTTACCTGGTGTTATGTTATTTCAGGTAAGGAAATCTGTGTGATAATTGTATTTTGTATATTCAATACTTTTGATAACTGTGAAATTTTCAAATGTTATTGTTGAGAGTGTGATTTTCGGCACAACTACCTTTTTGCTATGAACACCGAAAATCATTTTATTCTGTACGATAGGGTACTACATTGTTATGTTATTTCAGACGAAGGTGATACTGAACAATTTCCCCCAAAACTGCCATTGAATAATAAAAGCCAAATCTCCGCCTATAATTCCGAATTATTTTTCCAACCCCACCCAACCCCTGAGACGTTCCGTTTCATCTTGGCGACCAACTCGTAGGCAATTTTTCGGAATTATGGAAGGAAATAATACACCATCATCATCGGCTAGTTATAATCTGAGGAGGAGAGTCCTCAGCAATACCGGAATTCCTCCATCCAGGGTAGCAGATTTGAGGGGCGGCCCTGACGTTCCAAACCACGTAAGATCTCCATCACATGCAGCTCAAGACAACGAACAAGGTAGGAACTTTCCAATTTCTTCTTCGGCGCCCCCTTCACGTGAAAACCTGGTGCCCGAAGAGCATCAAAGGCAACATTTTCAAAGTGTACCACAGGCCTCAAGTGCACAAAATCAAAATAATGGTCAGTGGGAATTTTTTCGAGAAACTCCTGGATATTCGGCTCCACCACCTGTTTTTGCAAATCCACCTCCAAACTTTTCGAGTAATCTCAGAACGAATGCAACCCAAAGGAATCATCCCCAACAAATGCTGTTGATAACTCCTGAGGCCATAACGCAGCTAGTTTCCCAAACAATTCAACAACTACAAAATAATGTCAATATTGCAAGTAATAGGTCAAATCAGAATGAGGTTTCAAATAATAATGTTTGTAATTTTTCTGCTACCAACAGGAAAAATCCTATTTTTGATCCAAATTATACACACCCAGTGGATTTTCTGAATCAACTCCAGGATGGATTTAATGTTGAAAACATTGAATATAAACATTTCAAATTCTTAGTAGCAGACTCGTTCAGGAACTCAGCAAAAATATGGGCAGATGCATTCCTAGACAAATTCGAAAATTACTCACAATTTAAAACTCAATTTTTAAATAATTTCTGGGATGATCATGCACAGTGGCGTGCCAGAACCCATTTAGAAACAAAAATTTACAAAGAAGGTGAATCATTTGTTGATTTTTTCAATAGTTTTTTGGTATTAGCTAAGCATTTGACTCCCCCCTACCCAGAAAAAATGCTACCCGCTACGATAGCGAGAACATTACCACCGCAGGTATCTTCTTTACTGTTACAATGCGATGATTTTGCTCAAGCGTTGGAACATTTAAGACGAGCCGACATATATTATCATAATGGTCAAGGTCATTCTGGCCAAATGAACCGCCCAGTCCGTAGATCAAATTATTCTGGTACAGCAGTCGAAAATAAAAATTCAAATTATAATCAAAACAAACCTAATACTTGTCCAAAAACCGGAACCTTTTCAAAAAACGTTTCAATGGTAACAGTGGAAGAAAGCGAGGAGCCGGGAAACGAGCAGGACAGTTACCAAAACGGCCTGATGTAACTGGAGTGCTCCTAAAGGCCGATACTTTTGTAAATAATAATAATCCACGTGATGATTTGTTTGTAGATGATTGTGATTTTGATCATAACTTATTGAACGACAAATCGCCCCTAGTTGTTATAAAAATTCACAATTTTAGTTTTCCAGCGCTGATAGACACAGGCAGTCAAGTTTGTTGTTTATCAGATACTATTTGGAGTCAACTTTCTAGTTTCCATGATATTATACCGCATTTTCCATGTACCGGTGTAAGAATTTCCGGCGCTTTCAAGGCCATTCAACAAAAAGTAAACTTGCAGGTACAGTTAACTTTTTCCATTCTGGGAAAAAATTTTACTTTCGAATTTTTAATGATCCCTAAATTAATTTATCCAGTCATACTAGGTGTTGATTTCTTAAGGTCCATCAACGCGGAGTTGAAGCTGAATGAAGAACAATGTTTTTTAACTATTCAAAATGAGCGATTGTGCTTACCAGATATACCGGTTTTTCACGAGACATGTCCTCCTAATTCTCCGAATATAAGAACCATTTCAGAAAAAAAACTATTCGTAGAAAGCCTGTTCAAAAATGAAAACATTTCTAGTTTGGATGCAAATATTCAAATTCCGCATACAGGGTGTCTCTCTGAGTACGAACAGCAGATTCTTTTTCAGCTGATTAAAAAATATGATTCCGTGTTTACGAATAAACCTGGATTAACCAAATCATATTATCACGATATTAGACTGACTGATGACAGTGGATTTTTTATCAAACCATATCCGGTACCTCTAGCTCATCGGGAAGCAGTGCAACAGACCATTGATCGGATGGAGGAGTGGGGGGTAATTTCGCGGGGTGCAACCCCTTTTGTTTCGCCGCTCATGGTTACCCTGAAGAAAGACGGTTCGGTGAGAATTTGTCTCGATGCGCGTAAATTAAATAAAATCACAGAAAAAGATCATGAACTTCCACGTAGAATAGATGAAATTATGAGGACGATGAAAGGGTTCAAGTACAAGACCATATTGGACTTGAATAATTCTTACTGGCAAATTCCCCTCCGCCCCGAATGTCGTAAGTATACTGGATTTGTTTTCGGAAACCGAAGCTATTATTTTAATGTTCTCCCGTTTGGCTTGGTGAATGCTGTTTCGGCGTTCACTCGGTGCATTGACAAAATTTTTGGTATCGAATTTTCCGATTTTCTCATTGCATATGTAGATGACCTGTTAATACTGAGCGACACTTTCGAGGACCATTTATTACACCTGAAACTAGTTTTTGAACGTTTGCAGGAGAACGGCTTGACTCTCAAGCTAAAAAAGTGCCATTTCTTTTGTAAAAAAATAAACTTTTTAGGTTATGTCCTGGATGAACAGGGTTTTCTACCCGATCCCAACCGAATACAGGCGATCGTCGATTATAAAGCCCCGGAAAATGTTACAGAACTCCAAAAATTTTTAGGTCTCTGCCAGTTCGATCGATCTTTTTGTCCGCATTTTTCTCAAATTAGCGAACCTCTGACTTCCTTATTACGTAAAAAAACTCCCTGGAAATGGGGCTCAACTCAAGAGTACTCATTCAATAATATAAAAGAAAAAATCAAATCTGCCACTTTATTATATTTTCCCGACCCTGAAATCACGTTTCAAGTCGAAACCGACGCCAGTGATGTAGGTATCGCGGCGCAATTATTTCAGATTATTGGTGGTGAACGCAAAGCTGTCGCTTGGGCAAGTAGGCTTCTACTGGAAAGAGAACGGCGTTATTGTAGCTTTGAAAAAGAAGTTTTGGCTGTGGTATTCGCGCTGAGGACTTGGCGTGTTTACTTACTCGGCCGTACTTTCGTAGTACACACCGATAACAAAGCGGTTACTTATTTGAATAGTTGCCGATTACTATCTCCGCGAGTTACTCGTTGGGCTCTAGCTTTGCAAGAATATGATTTTATAATCAAGCACATACGTGGTAGTGATAATTTAATTGCTGATAGCCTCTCGCGATACGCTTGTACCAGAGCTCCTACTCCAAACGACAAAACTTTTCAAATTTTTAGTCTCAAATTACCTGAAAATTGTATGTCAATGTTGAAGCAAATCAAGCAGTACCAACTTGAGGATCCTAAACTGTCCAGCATCCGGAAATCTTTCCAAGCAGGTGATTCGTTATCCTCCAAATTTGTTTTGATCAATGATATTCTTTACCACCGTAGGAGTGATGAAGAAAATAGTTTACTGTGTATCCCGACCGTGCTTAAAGATACCTTCATTGAAGCTTTTCATGTTGCGTTAGGACATTTTGGTACCTATAAGTGCTGGTCTGCTCTTAAACGCGAAATTTGGGCTACCAATCTATCTCGCGACGTCAAACGCGTGATCAAAGCGTGTGAAATCTGTCAAAAAACGAAAAATAATTCAATTTTGCCAAAACCGCCTCAGCACCCAATTTTAGCTGAATCAAAGGGGGATCTTGTTGCGCTCGATTTATTTGGGCCACTTCCCCGCAGTCGCGCAGGTGCCTCCTATATTTTAGTGGTCTTGGATATTTTTACAAAACACGTTGCGTTATATCCTCTTAAAACTGCCACGACGCGTTCTTGCTTGAACCGGCTAACCGTGGACTATTTTCCAAATTGTGGTATCCCTAAAAAAATCTTGTCTGATCGAGGAACACAATTTTCTTCCCCAAATTGGAAGAAAGCGTTAAATGCTTTTGACATTCGCGTGATTTACACCTCTGTGAGACATCCTGAGGCAAACCCTAGCGAGCGTGTCATGAGGGAATTGGGAAGACTGTTTCGTGTATACTGTCATGATAAGCACACTCGTTGGGCATTTGAGGTTGTTAAATTTGGTAATTTCATGAACAACGTAACTCATGAATCAACTGGGTTCACCCCAAATGAACTCCAGTTCGGAAATCGGCGAGAAAACCTGCTACCACCTCGTTTTCGTCCACCAAATCCTGACTTTATTGTCCCCAATGATAAATTAATCATCGCTCGGGAAACTTTAGAGGGTAAGGCCGCGCGTAGACGTGTAAATAATCCAGGAAGGCCTTTTTCAGAATTTAGTCCAGGGGATTTGGTGTTATTAAGATCAAATCCCAAGTCTTCTGCTCTTGCCTCGGAGACCAAAAAGTTTTTATTATTGTTCGAAGGCCCTTATCAGATAAAAAAGCAGATTAGTTATGCGACGTATGTATTGGTTAACCCAGACAGTGGCGTAGAGAGAGGAATTTTTCATGCCAGTCACATTAAGAAATTTGTTATTCAGAAGCCGTAAACCCAGTATAGGTTGGATTGACAGCTTCGGGGGGTAGTTGAAGCAGAATAGTTTCATCACCAACAACACACTTTAATGTAACATAAGTTGCCTATAGCTCTGTATATGAATATCAGTCTAGTTTCTAGTAAGTATGCACGATATCTCGCGATATTTAGGGTCTAGTTTTTATGTTTCAGAAAAACCACTGCGGTACTCATTCTTTTCGAATACAGGCAGTTCATTTTCGGTATTTGATTAAGTAGCAACCCTGTTGGTATTTGAAATCGCTAATTCTTGTTCATACAATTTATTGTGATTTTTACCTGGTGTTATGTTATTTCAGGTAAGGAAATCTGTGTGATAATTGTATTTTGTATATTCAATACTTTTGATAACTGTGAAATTTTCAAATGTTATTGTTGAGAGTGTGATTTTCGGCACAACTACCTTTTTGCTATGAACACCGAAAATCATTTTATTCTGTACGATAGGGTACTACATTGTTATGTTATTTCAGACGAAGGTGATACTGAACAATTTCCCCCAAAACTGCCATTGAATAATAAAAGCCAAATCTCCGCCTATAATTCCGAATTATTTTTCCAACCCCACCCAACCCCTGAGACGTTCCGTTTCACCACTCAGACAAACTCGACAGGCCCAGTCAGCATATCCTCACGTTGTGAACCTTGAAATAAGTCGAACAACACTCACACAAAACTCATTCGTCTATAGAACGACAAAGCTTTGGAATTCTATGACAGTGCAAGTATTCCCAAGAACTCATAACCTCCGAATGTACAAGAAAATTCCTCCCTCCTCCCCCTATCCTTTGTAGGGACGCAAGATGCTCTTGGAACTTCCATTTTTCACTATAAATGAAATGAAATGAATCATGCAATGTTGCCAAACATAAGGACGCAATAAGATACTCTAGATAGAAATACTGGAATTTCGTATATTTTTCGTATATTCCGCTCTGGCGGAAGTCTTTTGAACTACAATGTATATTTTCTGTTCATTTGCGCATAATATTGCGTCCGATGTGCTACAAGACTTTTCCGCATATCTCGAGTATTTGGACAGATAGACCAGTCAATCTCAGATCTATCGATAGGTGGAGGCATGGGCTTTCAAAACACATTTTTTGCATTCTTTCAAGCAGTTCTATTCAAAGTTTGACGTTGATGACATTATCGCGTCCATATATGGACGCAATAAATAGAAGGACGCAGTAATAAATGTAAAAGGGCAATGATTGGACGCAATAATGATAGCAGGATGTATATATATATATATATATATATATATATATATATATATATATATATATATATATATATATATATATATATATATATATATATATATATATATATATATATACATCCCGCTATTTTCAGGGCGTCCTTTTATAATCCATACTCTGAGCGTCCACCATGAATTTCTCATGCAATCCCTACTTTATAGTATGTATATCCTCTAACTCTGAGTAAAACATGGCGCTATAGGTCGATGAGCTTCATGCAGTGGGAAAAATTTTTTGGAATCTACACTTGACTGAGTTCAAAGCGTCCGTTGATAAACCCTCCACCAAGCGTCCAACATATACAGCGAAAGTTTCAAATTCCGACTACTCAGCGTCCGGCAAGGTATATTTTCCTTTCATATCACAGATTTCTGAGCGTCCAGCGATGTTGTCAAATCAAAAGGTTTTTAGTCGATCATAGAAAGCTTATGCAGGAATAATTTTTGAATGTCCTTTCAGTATGTCGATTTGAGGGCGTCCTCGACGACATGGAAATATATCAACGCTGGGTTTGGACATTTATTTGTATTATTCACATTTCACGTACAAATGGTATCAGTTACAGTTATATATCAATAGATTGTAAACATCAGATCGTCTTTTCACCGTGTTCTGATCAGCTGGGGTTATGTTAACTCCTTGAACTTTTATGAGACATTCCTCTCCCAATGTGAAGAGTTGGTACTGGTCATACAGGGTGATTTGCGTTGGCTGCACATCATAACGTCACCAATTTATAGTTGGAATTTGATAGCTGTCATAAACGATAATTTCCATTCTTCTTGAAGTATTTTCAGTCCTTCATGTCAATCCACTGAAGGTTTTAGTCTCGAATTTGGCTGTCTTAATTGCTTTACCATTGGACCTGTCGACCAGCATGAACAATAATGATTTACTACCCTAATAGCACACAACGTCCTAGGGACGTCCCTATTTGGTACAATTCACGTCCGAATGTCCCGAACCAAAAATAAGTGTCTTTGGGACGTCCTATCCCGAACATCTCATGCAATGTCCGGGCAAGGACGTTCACGGAATGTCCCAGCTGGTACATCATTTCAAATGATCTAGAAATAGCATCCCTCAGACGTCCCACGTGGTACATATTGTAGAATGGCCATGCAAGGACGTCCTCGGCATGTATCTGATGGGATGAGATTTTAAACGTTCCTTTAGGGACATCCATCGGATGTCCCGAGTAGTACATATTCCGGCATGACTTCAGATCTTATATAATGTCCCTTCTAGACAACCTTGAAATGTCCCTGATGGTAGATTCCTTCAAATATCTCTGCACAGACGCCCTCAATATTTCCAGGATCGTATAAAAATCGAAATTTCCCTTAGGGATATCCGTCGGATGTCCCAGTCGGTACTTTCAATATGTTGTCCCTGCGAGAACGTTAACTTACACCTCGCCGACGAATGATTGCTCGTAGACTTTAAGTACTCCTCGTCAATGTCCTTCACGTAAGTCCATTGGGCATCCATGGAAAACTTTTTGGGGATCTCCTACATACCATCAACTCAACTGAATGTCCTGATCAGTTATGCAAAATCTGGTCCTAGAGGGACCCAGAAAAATTCAAATTCAAGAATGATTCGTACGTCCTTGGGACATCCTATGGACATCCAATTGATATACCTCACCATTGCTGATAGTTTGTCCTATGGATGTCCTGAGGAAGTCTTTTGTAGTGCTTGATGAGGAATACTGTAGGATTTAGGTATTCGATAGTTGTCCCAGGGACATCCCTCAAGGACGTCCCTAGTTGGTCCTCAAGTGGGACATTTGTGCGTCCCACAGACGTCCAATGGACGTCCACGATACCAAATTCGAACGTCTCATGGACGTCCTGAATGTCCCGACAGGACGTCCTAAGGGGGGACATAAGTTTGTTATCAGGGTATGAGAGCGTCCGTATAGACGGTCTGTGGGAACAGGACGCTTAGATAGCAATTCGTCAATATACGGACGCTCGGTAAATAGTGGGATAAAATAATGTGAGAAATTTCGCCTTCTTCGATTTTGGTGAATTTACCTGAATAATGTTCTGCAAGTGTTAATAACGGATCAGAATCTGACGCCTTTATGTACACTAATGATAACAAATCTTTATCGCTTCTAGATATAGACAGAAGAACCAGAATATTGATGAAAGCTCTAAGTAGGAAAGATGGAAACTGTATAGATTTTCTCAACATTCCAAATCATGAAGAAAGAGGAACAAATGAGAATGAAAGAGATATTATTATTGCTCATAGTGGGTTCTAAGTAAATGAATGAATACCTGAGATACAAATTGAATCACTCGGAATCGTCTATATTTTCTTGATTGAAGATAAATCAAGTCAATCAATTCAACTCCAGCAGGAAGATCTGTCCTCGAAATATATGATGAGAAGAATAAGGGTCTATAGTGATATCTAATTTCGAGTTTGAAGTTTCTATCATCATTTTTGTCGATATGAACGCGTACTAGATCATTGGATGTGTGTTTGTTGATCCATAAGTATGATTAATTACTAACTAGAATGAAACAAATTGAATCCCATCTCTCAGGACTCTGACAAGTTGTCATAGAGCAGAATACGTTGACGCCAGGAATAACTGCAGCCAAACAATAGACGCTTCGAAAGAAACATACAATGCCAAGATAAGATCGAAACTCATAGATTGTCCCAATGACTCCCGTTCGTTTTGGTCTCTTGCTAAAGCGGTCGGAAGAAATTTCACTAACAGTTCATTTCCACCACTGTCCAAATCCGACGGCAAATTAGCAACAACATCGCAGGAGGAAGCAAATATTTTTGCAGAGATATTCGCAGCAAACTCTACTTCAGATTCCCTAGGAAAAGTGCCGCGAGACATTCCAACGGTTGAGAGTCGAATGCCCGAAATAATCTTCCGTCAACGCACTATCAGACGAATTTTGCTAGTTCTCGAAAACGAATAAGGCTAACCGTCCTGATGGAATTCCACCCATCATCCTCAAAAAATGTGCACCAGAACTGACACCAATTCTCTGCAAGTTGTTTACCGTCTCGTACAGGTCGGGTACTTTTCCATCATGCTGGAAGACAGCTTGAGTCCAACCAATCCCCAAAAAAGGCAACAAGAACCTGCCCAACAACTACAGGCCTATTGCCCTGTTATCAGTTATCTCCAAAATGATGGAGAAAGCTATCAATATTGAGCTTATCAAATATCTGGAGAGCTCAGGAATCATCAATGATAGACAATACGGCTTTCGCCAGCGAAGCTCTTCTGGAGATCTACTTGCCTACGTCACCCATTTATGGCAAGCTTCATTAGAAAAACACGGGGAATCTCTAGCTGTCGCGTTGGACATATCGAAAGCATTTGACCGTGTTTGTCACGAAGGACTCCTCCACAAACTACCATCATACGGCTTATCACCATCGTCTGATACCATTGGCATCAATTCCGGCGTTTAACAAGGATCAATTTTGGCACCAACATTATTCCTTCTCTATATCAATGATCTGTTGGGAGTAACAACTTGCCCCATCCACAGCTTTGCAGATGATAGTACCCTCCATACTGCGTTCTTTTCCAGAATTCCAATTTTTTTTCCAGGAAACTAAGAACTCACGGCGCAGGCAAGTCAATCCTGTCAATGAAGACCTTGCTGAAATCACAGCCTGGAGAACCAACAACCTAGTTGAATTCAACGCCACCAGAACTCAAGCCTGCATTTTCTCTAGAAAGGCGGAACTCAGTATGCCCGACATTGTAATGTCTGGCACCAACATCTCCACCAAGCCCGGTATCTATGCTCGATATTTCCATCAGCAACACTCTTTCATGGGATAATCATGTCAGATCCATCGCAAAAGCTGCTTCACAAAAACTTGGATTCTTGTTCCGTGCGAAAAGTTACTTTACACCTCAACAGCTTCTCATGATCTACAAAGCGCAGACACGGCCTGTTCTAGAATATTGTTCCCACATATGGGGTTCAGCACCAAAACAATACGCTGATGCTCTTAGATTCCATCCAGGGAAGAGTCATCCGTCTGGTGGGTGACGCCACACTCACTCACCCTTTGACATCATTTGAACACCGTAGAAGTTATTATCGAGGAACGTGGTCATAAATATTATTCACTGTGATGATCTCATTTAATCGTGGCTATGTTTGAAATTGACAAAACACAACATTCGATGCTGACAATCGCTTGAAGTGAATCGTGCGACCCTGGAGGCAAAACATTGAAACACAACCTCACTTTTTCGAAAAACATTGAAACACAACCTCACCTTTTCTATTTTTTTACAGAGGTATCAAAGGATTGAACTTGTTTTTCATAATATTTTGGCATACGAATCGTGTTTTCTGCGCTATTTATTAATTCAAGCATGCCATCTACTGCAAGATACGAAGGAACATGATTTTTCAGGTGAATAGTGATATCACATAGTTTTCATTATAGAATTTGGTCATTTCTTATTGAAATTCCTTCTGCCACCTCTGCAATACAAGCTAATACTGCTAATAAATTGAAAATGTCTACAACACACACGGTCATATTTCGTCAGCATGTCAGACCAATCCTCCCATTTGATTGATTGATCAATCCAAACTTCTTGCATACTTCTAGAAATTCCACGAGTATTTCTAGTCGCTCCTATCACAAAAGGAATTCCGATGGAAAATCAGAGAAATCAACAAATTTTGAAATGAGACCTATATGTGAGTGACTATAGTAGGTATACTTACTTTCAAATCCTAATGTACCAATTGGATTCCTTCGTCTCTCGCGGCATCCAGGGTGTATAGTGTACCGCTGTTAGATTTTGCAATATTCAAGTGTGACATTGATTACATTTTCTCTACTATAGTACAGCATAGTATGATATACATGGGATTGAAGCTATTCTTTGCTGTTCTCCATATCAGTTATACCTAGTAAGAATAGTATTGTCTCTCTCTATCAATTTTCCTATCATTTTTTCAAGTGACAAATCGAATTGTTATGATACTATCCACCCACCAGTTCTCATGTGAATCGGATTCAGTCAAAATTGATTGAAATTTTGACATTCCGTCTTGAAATAGTAATTACACGGAATGGATATCATGAAACAGCGTTGCCATTTATCTCCGTCGTCGAGGACGCCCACTAATCGACGAGATGGAAGTACTATAATATACCTAATCGGGGACGCCCACCAATCGACGGGATGAAAGTACTATATACACCTGATCGAGGACGCTCACCAATCGACCTGATGAAAGTAATATATACACCTGAAGAATATACATAAGTTGCACAGGTCGCCTCTACCGGCAGATGCGTTGTACTATCAATATATCTCTAATATTCAAATCTGCAGGTTGTGCCATCATCTGAGCGTCCAGACAAAATTTTTCCAACGCGATCTCCGGAACTTTTTGAGTGATCTACTGTAGGCAAACTTCCGAGCGTCCGTATACGGACGCTCTGTAGGAACTGGACGCTTGGAAGATAGGGATCGGTCAATGTATGGACGCTCGGAAGATGGTAGGATAAATATATATATATATATATATATATATATATATATATATACATCCTACTATCTTTGTTGCGTCTTTTCATAATCCATACTTATTGCGTCCACCAGAAAGAATAAGGTTGGATAGAAACTAGTCGAAGTATATCTCTCCTCACATAATTTCCAGCATTTACCTCTATTCAGAATTGCTCTATCTTTATTTTTAAGATATACGATTTATTTTCATTCAGCGTACCTTATTGCGTCATTCAATTTCACGAATGTTATTGCATCCAGCCTTATATTTGGGGTTCATTCAACGATCTTTATTGCGTCCTGTATATACATTAGTGCGTCCAGCGATGTTGCCAGACTGAGGGTATATTTTTATTACATAAATAGTACATTATTGCGTCTGACTATTCATGATGATGCAAGTCTTCAATACTTATGTAATATGGTTCGGTATTGATATGTATTTGTCAAGTTGCGCGACATTTTGACAATAGAAGGAGAACAATCTGCAAATTTCTACCGTCATCGGATAACGATATGACATGTCACAAACGCATGTATTGTATCAAACGGCACCTCTGACAGCCTATATTCTAGGATAAATGAATGGAAAATGGCACTTTCCTGTGCGAAATCGAAATTATGCTATGCTATGCTGGGTCAAATCTTTGGCGCAGATTTTTGTGCTGCTGTCATTTCGCAATGACTTTCGTCACGTGATAATGAGTTTTAAGAAAATGATCCCCTCTTCGCGAATAGGGGCAGATAATATTTAGCTCATATTTGAAGATATCTGATGAACCATCGGTTCGATAAACTTGTTCATCTTCAGACAGGGGCAAAATGTTCTCGGAAATATTGGCGCTCCCCCATAAACTTATATCTGGTTAAATCGCGCCAAGTTAGAATGTTCGCGAAGGGGCATTATCCCCGTGTGTTTGCATTCAGTTTCAACTCCTTAACACGTCATGGAAGTAAAAGAAATCGTTGTGCTGAGAATTTGAGCCAACTTAAGGGGTAACACAGGTAGGGTTGCAGGTGGAATTTCCCAATCATTCTGCTCAGTTAAGTGAAACTATCCGATGGATGTCCATTGAATAGACATACATGGACATGGATATACCGGGTGGCTACGGAAGTATTGCCTACGGAATATCTCAGTTATTGTATGAAGTAGGTTTGTGAAATTTGGAGCCTCGATATAATGACATAAGAGCTAGAATTTGAGGCGAAAAAAAAAAAAATAGGGTTTCCATTTGAAATAAGAAAGTTGATGTTACTTCCGGTCAGACCGGAAGTTAACTTCGACATGTCAATATGCACAAATTCTAGCTCTTATGTCATTATATCGAAGCTTCAAATTTCACAAAGCTACTTCATACAATAACTGAGATATTCCGTAGGCAATACTTCCGTAGCCACCCGGTATATTGGATGGTTCAAAATGTCCAGATTCTATCTAATTGACATTCATTGTAAATCCATAGGCCGCAAGTTTGGATGTCCATTGGATGTCCATCCTGTATATCTACTGTGAAACTACTGTGATGAATTGTATACCTATAAGACAAAAATTCTGAAACTACTAGATATGAATTGGACAACTACAGTTCACCAATTGTACAACAATGAGAATGAATTGACCTCTTCATGTATACGTTTTGAACAATATGAATCGAACTCTCCCCCTATGTGTTTGAATATATTTTCTCATAATTTGGTCCAAATAGTTCTTTGCTCGTTGAACACGAAACATCTTACAATCAGACATGAATCTCTATACGTCACTATCTTGGATATTTACTATCACAATCCGTCTTTTGGGACCAATAGGTCTCAGGTTATTCAGATGATGAAATGAAATTATCAAATATATACACCTGACATCAGGTGGGCACTTCGAAGGCGCAAATTCATTACTGTATGGGAGATACCCTTCAGATTTTCATCTGTCCACGACTTGACAACCAATGAAATTCCGGAAACAACAGTCATTTGGTCTAGGCGATGTCATATGCATTCTTTCAGTCTACTAGATACATTATGGATATCGATAGAGAAGGTGTCACTAATTATACATTGGATGAGCATTCATGTTTATCTGATGGATGTACAATTCATGCCGATGGATATCCAGAACTTTTTTATTGGTATCCATTGTAATAGTGTCAGTGGTATTCCATTGGATAGGCATTTTGGTTCTTCCGATGGATGTTTATTTCTTGTCCATGGACATCCGAATCTTTCTTAGGTATGAAATGGGCATTCATTGGATGGCCTGTATTATAGAGGTGCCGTTTGATGAAATATATTTTTCTCACATGCCTCTAGGAGATTTGTCATTTCGTTATCGGATGACGGTCGTAATTTGCCGCCAGCTATTACAAGTTAAGTAAAAATTATAATTTCGAAATCTCATCGACTCAAAAGAAAATTATTCCACCTGATGTTCCATATTATCAATTCGGTCATATCAATCTAATGAGTTTTTAGTAGATAAATGGCCCACGAAAGATATGAAAATGATCACTGCGGCATTCATTCTAGGAACTTCATTGCCAAAGATTACAGTGAAACGGTTTCGCAGTTATTTCGTACTCATATATTAGCACTGTGATATATTTGTTGATGAAGAAAGCTGTCCAATGATGGTATCTCTAAAGATGATAATGAACCAACAAGCACATTGGCCATGTCCATATATCTCCTTATGGTGACATCTTCTCTTCAATGAATGGCTGTCGTCCTATATAAATTTCGGATGCAGATTTTTCGATTTCAATTACATATTTGTCCTGATATAGCATATTATGCCATTGGGACCACTTCGACGGCAGGTAGTAAATTGCTAGAATACTCGATAATGATAATAAATATTGCGGTTTCGTCATTAGGAAGAGTGCCGATGAAATGCGGTCCTACATGGTTGCAATTACCTCCTTTCCCCAAGATCATTACAACAAATCAGTTTTTTGATGATTGACTGATTGAAATCAGAATTATATATCAAAGGAAGGAAGGAAAGCTCAAAATCATCTCCACACCATTTGAGCACGTTGTTAACTCGGTTTTTTGATGATCAGGGACACGTTTCGGTATTAGAGATCATCTTCAGCTCCATTTGAAGTACGATACAAAAAATATGGGTATTAAGGAATTAAAATTTTTTGTAAAAAATTTTTTGTAGACTCACTTGGAGTTGAAATAGTTTAATGAATTTATCAAGTTGAATTAGATATACCTGCCGATGCCCATAGTCACGAGCCCATGTATTAGGATATAATAACGGGTTCTGAAAAATTGTTCTGAATTTTTCTATGCGTCATTAGGTTGGCCCCTTACGAGCAATCCCTAGAATTCTTCGAGAGACTTGTGCGAGCAAGGGATGACCAAACACTTTCTTAGGTCATCAGACACATCTCTGCAGCGGAGAATTGAACTCACGTACACCAGCAAGCAAACGCGAATTACAGTAGTGACGCCGAGGCTACCTGGGTTCTCATTGATGGAGGGCCTCGTACCATGAGAGCGCGTACAATTATATATTCGATTCAATATCATACAGCAATTTTGGAAACAACAACCGTTTTTGAAAATGGTCCCTGTTTTATACTGAAAGCACAAATTATTGAGGCAAATATCGAATTATTGATGAGGCAATCAGCCAACACGTATTTCAAATCCAACTGAAAAATTAGAAAAACAGAAAAGTCAATGACATGAGTCAAAGTCAAAGCATAGATGGAACATGAGATTATGGCATTATGAGCAAAGGCATATTGGTTAGGTTAGGTTTAGGTTGAACTTGAGTGGGCCCATGTCAGGCCCTTCATATGGCCTATTATAACCCAGATAACACAGGATATCCTATGGATATCCTTCTCAAGTCCATTTCAGGTCGGGATATCCTGGGACATGAAATGGATATCCATAGGATATCCGTCAGAGGATATCAAATGGATATTCTGATGCGGATCACCTATGGACGTCCATAAGATGTTCGTTTAGCGAACAAAAATTGTTGATTGAGAATGGTTCAAAACAATATGAATCATCACAAATATCACATGCAAATCACATGTATATTAGAAATTCAGAGGTAGTTTTCCATCATATAACTATTGTTATGTAGGTATAATATGTTTATAGCCACAATTAAGATATCCGATGCAAATATGAATTCATATAAATAACAACACCACAGTTTGGAATTTTTCTCTGTTGTTCAATGTTTTCGTACAAAAATATACAATCACTCGAAAATAGCTCTCATGTATTTACTTTTTTGTGGTCTTCAGATGGACATCCATGAGATATTCATCCATGGATTTATAGCGGATATCCATCAGAAGATATCTTATGGATAGCCATAAATATCCCTGAAAAATATCTCATGGATATTTGTGAACAATATCTCATGGATATCCCTGAAAAATGTCTTATGGATATTTCTGAACAATATCTAATGGATATCCCTGAAAAATGTCTTATGGATGTCCCTGAAGGATATCCTATAGAAGTCCAACTCCTTCCACTCGGCACGTCCATTGGACGTCCATAAGATATACATCGGATATCACTGGATATTCTCTGGATATCCCGAATATCCTAAATGGACGTCCAATGGATGTCCATCGAATGTCCGTGTGTTGACTGGGAACATATAACTCAGATATTGTATACAAATAATTGACGAATGTTGAGAGGAGAGAAGAGATAAGTGGGGAAAATGAGCAAAACAGGGAAAAAATAATTAAGTTCTGGAATTGAAACCCATCTTCCAAGAACTCCTTCACAAACTATCCTCATACACCAAACCACTTCAGCTATGCCATCTTTCATCGAGTTTCCTTTCAGGCAGATCGCTCCATGTGGTGGTGGATAAAGTATCGTCTGATAACATTGTCATCAATTCCGTCTTTCCACAAGGATCAACTTGCCCTATCCTTTGCAGACGATGGAACTCTCCATAATCTGCATTCTCTTCTATAATTCTAATTTCTCTTCAGAAAACTGATGGGAACTTACGACGAAGGCAAGTCAATGCTGTCAATGACGATCAATTCCGGCTTTCCATTAGGATCCACTTGCCCTATCCAAGCTTTGCAGAAGATAAAACTTTCCATAATCTGCATTCTCATCTAGAATTCCCATTTCTTTCCAGGAAACTCAGAACTTACGACGAAGGCAAGTCAACCCTGCCAATGACGATCTTGCTGAAGAACAGCCTGGGCATTGTCGTTCTAGATGACAACCTAGTAAGGTAGTTAGTAGGCAGAAGCATACCTCCTCGCACTAGGTCACCTACTAGGTTTTCATTCAGATCGACAATGGCCTGGGGAATCAAAAACCCAGATGAATTCATCGCCATAAAAACTCGAGTTTGTATTTCCTCTAGAAAAGCAAAACTCAGTATGCCTAATATAACTAACAATGTCTGGTACTACCATTTCCACCGGGACCACTATATCGTTGCTCGGTCTTGCCATCAACAATTCCGTGCAGAGATCTATTGTACACCTCAACCGCTTTTCACGATCTACAAAGCACATACACAGGCAGTTTCAGATGACGACTCTCACATTATGGGGTTCAGCACCCAAATATACGCTGATCCTCTTAGATTCTATCCAGAGAAGAGCCATCCGCCCGGTGGGTAATGCCACACTCACTTATACGTTGACTCCTCTAAAACACCGTAGGGAAATGGGCGACCTTTCGTTTTTTCATATATACTTTCACGGCAAATGTTCCTCAGAAATCGCTGCTATCATTCCATCACTAGAAATACCACTCAGACAAACTCGACAGGCCCAGTCAGCACATCCTCACGTTGTGAACCTTGAAATAAGTCGAACAACACTCACACAAAACTCATTCGCCTATAGAACGGCAAAGCTTTGGAATTCTATGACAGTGCAAGTATTCCCAAGAACTCATAACCTCCGAATGTACAAAAAAATTCAAACACCTTGCTCCTCCCCCTATCCTTTTTAGGAACGCAAGAT
Organism: Phaedon cochleariae; assembly: GCA_918026855.4. Classification (NCBI taxonomy): domain Eukaryota; kingdom Metazoa; phylum Arthropoda; class Insecta; order Coleoptera; family Chrysomelidae; genus Phaedon; species Phaedon cochleariae. Next base: position 34,313,151 of record OU896712.1, on the reverse strand, counting down.
GCTCTTGGAACTTCCATTTTTCACTATAAATGAAATGAAATGAATCATGCAATGTTGCCAAACATAAGGACGCAATAAGATACTTCAGATAGAAATACTGGAATTTCGTATATTTTTCGTATATTCCGCTCTGGCGGAAGTCTTCTGAACTACAATGTATATTTTCTGTTCATTTACGCATAATATTGCGTCCGATGTGCTACAAGACTTTTCCGCATATCTCGAGTATTTGGACAGATAGACCAGTCAATCTCAGATCTATCGATAGGTGGAGGCATGGGCTTTCAAAACACATTTTTTTACATTATTTCAAGCAGTTCTATCCAAAGTTTAACGTTGATGACATTATCGCGTCCATATATGGACGCAATAAATAGAAGGACGCAGTAATAAATGTAAAAGGGCAATGATTGGACGCAATAATGATAGCAGGATGTATATATATATATATATATATATGTTTTTGTACCAAGTCGAGATCCGAATAAATTATGGACTACCCGAGATCCACCACAACAGAAGGACTTCCTTGAGTATGTATTTCACAAATAGTTGCCAAACATCCTCTTCAAACCAAAACCCTAGAGAGGGGAAGAGATTTTTCATTTTGAATTTTTGTGATACTATTGAAACAATGAGAGATCCGATACGAATACATGCAAGTTGAGATCCGGGAATGTATATTTTGATATTTAAAACACAAGATGAGATCCTGCAATGTTGTCATATCTGATGTTCGAGGAATGGACACGAACATCTATATTTCTGAATCTATTTTATATTTCCATCACGCACACATGATGAAATTTCATCATTTCTATAGCAAAACAAATATTTTCGGAAATGATGGCGGCGTGATGCGGTATTTCTGTATAGAAAAAGCCTGTTCGATAGTATTCAACCAGAAAATCAATACATATAGTGGCACATCATTTAATGAAAAATCTTTCACTTTCAAGCATTCAGACCAATCAAATTGTTTAATCTGATTTTGAGGAGAGTTTACTATTTTTCATCTCTTGTAGCGCACGAAAAAAGTCCCTATTATGTTCGAGGACCATCGTGTGTACTCAGGGATGATTGAGGGAGAAGGTAGATATTGAAATGTTCTTTGAACCTCTGAGTATAATAAGTTCTTGAGTATATACTTCTTGTTGTATAGAATTTGAAAGACTTGCCATTCTCTTGACAACCGAGTTTCGATAAAGAATTGTTCGGTATATTTCGAGGATAACGACAAAAAAATGTGCTGATTGAGTTCATCGAGTACGTCTAACTGGTTTTGCAAGTGGAAGATATTTCTGAAGAACATTTTCCGTGAAAGAATCATTAGGGAAGTGTAAGGTCACCGACTTCCTTATGGTGTTACGATAATGTCAAAGAAACAGTGAGTGTGGCATCACCCACCAGACGGATGACTGGTCTCTGCATGGAAGATGAATCTAACTGTATCAGCATATGTTAAGGTGCTGAATTTCATATGGGAAAAACATATTTCTGAAACGCGTCATATCTGTGCTTTGTAGATCATCAGAAGCTGTCATGGTGTGGAGTTGAATTTCCTAATTTTGATGAAAAAACCATAATCTCCGACCCCTAGAACCCCCTTGTAACAATTTTGAATTGAATCGGATCGTAATTAAAAAACTCGTTCGCTATATCGGATATGCTATCCCGTATTTCCTAATTTCAATGACGGAATCATAATCTCCGACTCCGAACATCCCCAGATACCAATTTTGAATAGAATCGGATCATAATAACGGAATTCGTTCGCCATATTGGATCTGCATTCTTGAATTTCCCGATTTTCATGGAATAGTCGTAATAACCAACTCCGAAAACTCTCACATACACATTTTGAATAGAATCGAATCATTATTACAGAACTCGTCCGTCATATTGGATCCACCATCTTGAATTCCTCAATTTCCACGAAATAATCGTGATTTCTGACTCCAAAAACTCCCACATACACAATTTGAATAGAATCGGATCATAATCACAAAACTCGTCCGCCAAATTGGATCCGCAATCTTGAATTTCCTAATTTCGACCAGGAAATTCATAATCTCCGACCCTGACAACCCCCATTTACCAATTTTGACTCGTCTGCCGTATTGGATCTGCCATTCTGAATTCCATAATTTTCACAGAATAATCATCATCACTGACTCCAAAAACTCCCACATACAAAATTTTGATAGAATCGGATCATAACTATAAAACTAGTCCGCCATAATAGATCCGCCATCTTGAATTCCTCAATTTCGATCAAGGATCAATAATTTCCGACCCCAAAAACCCCCAGATCACAATTTTGAATCGTATCGGATCATAATTACAAAACTCGTCCGTCATATTGGATTCGCCATCTCGTATTTTCAAATTTCAACAAGGGAATCATAATCTCCGACCCTGAATACGCCCAATTTTGAATAGAATCGGAACATAATTACAAATCTTGTCCGCCATATTGGATGTGCCATCTTGAAGCACCCGAATTTCACGGAGTAATCGTAATATTTGACTCCGAAAACTTCCACACACAACTCTTGAATTGAATCGGATCATGATCACAAAAATCGTCCGTCATCTTGAATTTCCTAATTTTGACGAAGGAATTATAATTTCCAATCCAGAAAACCCCCTGATTCCAATTTTGAATCGTATCAGATCATCATTACGAAACTCGTCCGCCATATTGGATCCGCCATCTTGATTTCGATAAAGGAATCATAATCTCCGACCCCAAAAACTACCAGAAACCAATTTTCAATAGAATCGGATCATGGTACAACACTCGTCCGCCATATTGGATCCGCGATCTTGAATTTCCTGATTTTTGACAAAAGAATCATAATCTCCGACCCCAAAAATCCCCAGATACCAATTTTGAATAGAATCGAATCATAATGACAAAACTCGTCCGCCATATTGGATCCGCCATCTTCAATTTCCCAATAAAGAAAATAGTTTTTTTACTATCGTGCGCAGAAGTCATATTTTTCGCACGTATATTAGTGCTGTCAGAGTCACTTCTCCGCAAAAATGATGAAAAAACTTTGTGTTTGACAAATCAATGGGGTACTTTGTATGGTATCAATTTTATTTCCGTATCGGATGTTATTATTTCAAAAAAATCTCATTCATGGCAAGTCAAAGTTCAAGTAATGACAGTTCTGTCAGATAGATGAGCATTACTTATGAAAAAATCAGATGGCTACAAACGAAGAAATCCAAAATTTTTCAGTTATCTGTTACAGCCGTAGAAAAATTATAGTGTATAACTCGCACGGAATGCTAATTTCCCACTCGAATGATTCCAGCATTCACCTGAGGGTCATGCTGCAAACTTCATTCTCGTGGGAAATCACGATCATTCCGTGCTCGTAAAACAATATACTATTTTCTACGGCTATAACATAAAATTACTCTTGTTTAACTGTGTTCGATGAATAAATGAGGTATTTTGTATGTCATCAATTTTATTTTCGTATCGGATATCAGAATGACTTCATCGTGTTATTATTTCAAAAAAATCTCATCTCCCAAGTCAGAGTTCAAGCAATGCTAGTTATGTGAAATAGATGAGCCAAAGAATGAAAAAATTTCGCTGTTTTCTGTTACAGCCGTAGTAAAAGTATTGTGTATAACTCGCACGGAATGCTATAAATTCTCACACGAATGATTGCAGCATTCGGTCTAGGCTCATACTGCAAACTTAATTCTTGTGGAAAATCATTATCATTCCGTGTTCGTTAAACAATATACTATTTTCTACACACAATAACACAAAATTAATCTTGTCTCACTGTGTTCGATACATTCCTGAGGTACTTTGTATGTCATCAATTTTATTTCCGTATCTGATATCACAATGACTCCATTGTGATATTATTTCAAGAAAATCTCATCGCCCATGGAATGTAAAATCACAAGCAATGCGACAGCTCTGTCTGAAAAATTATAGTGTATAACTCGCACGGAATGCTGATTTTCCCCTCGAATGATTGCAGAATTCGCCTGAGGCTCATGCTGCAAACTTCATTCTCGTGGGAAATGACGATATTCCGTGATCGTTGAACAAAATGAACTGTACCCTTCAACTTTCACAACCAAGTTGTGATTGAAAGACGAAGAGATCAATAAATAATATATTCCGATGTACCCGTACGTGATCATCATCAGATTCGGAATTAAGGTAACATGTGAATTAATATACAAACATAAGGAACACATTCTGAATATATTGAATTTGCCGACGAAATAGACTAACAAAATGAAGCTCTAATTCATAACATAACACTGACTCAGTTGAGAGATCTCTGATGCGACGTTGCCAAATATACTGGATCTCAGATTGTCGAGTAAATATCATAAACAAGGCGCACAGCGCAGCGCCCCCTTCAGAGCGCTAGGTAGAACTACGAGTGTATAAAAATTGACAAAAATGGTCAAATGGAGATCCAGACTAAAATTTGTGTACCCCTTCCCCTGACCTAGGATAAGGAAACTAAGATGATATACACATAGAAACAAGTCGAGATCCGTTTCGGATCTCGGCTTGTCGAAACGGATCTCCACTTGTTCAGCTTATATCACCAAATGATCTCGTCTTGTATCGAAAACATATCTATATATATATATATATATATACTTTGAGAAAGCATACTATCCTGAACCAGTAGTCGTTAGTTCCACATACAATCCTGAACCACCTTTTCATACCTGAACCATTATACTGGTTCAGGATTGTTTTTCATTGCAAAGTAACCTAGAGACCTCTATGAGTATCTAGACTAAGTTCCAGCTGGCTCAAGTTCGTATGAATCATGAAAATTTAGTTCACGAAGAATTCACAGAGGGCGCTTCCATAGATCTGGCTTGTATACATTTCTGTATATATTCTATTCATTTTACGGTTGATCCTGAACCACACTTGGTGGCAACGTCGGATTGATGAGTCCAAGAGCAACCCATATTCTTACCATGATCTGAGTTCAGTTTGAAATGTTCCATCATCTAAAATGAATCGTATTCAATATATGGTACATCTGGGAAAACAGAACAAGGTTGTAGGTGAGTTTGATATATTGTTGTTAAAATGTTCAACTTGGCTATTTGTGATGTCGCCAACAGCTATTGAGATACCCGGGAAAATCCAGCCGTTATTTTCATGAATGTTATGAAACTGAATCACGGTTCTCCGTATTTCGTTGCAATGAAACTTGCTAATATTGAGAATTCAAATATTAACATTGATGTATTTCAACAAGTAACTATCACTCTGTTGAAGATTCGATTGTCTTTCATGTGGCCAAGTTAAGAATCAACAACATGGGGATCTTGATACGGATTCAGATAAAAATGTTTCGCATTGTAGGGTGCATTCAAACAGTCATTCGAATTTTTTTCAAATTATTTCCCGATTTTTTGTTACATATACATATACATATTTGAAGAACTGAATTTCTCAGAATTTGATTCTCAATCTGATGTAATAGAGATAAAAGAAAATTGCAACACATTTCTGAAGCGATTCCATCGGAATTCTACACGGTAAAGCAATTCTCTATGATGTTTCGTGTTTGCAGAACCATCATCAACTATTTTTGATTATTCATTCATGATTCATGAAAATAGAATCGGGGCTATCATAAGAAATTTACGACACTACGTCATCAAGATTTGCTGACGAAAAGTGTTACCAGTTATTTTTCAAGCTTTTATTTAACTTGCAATGTGTGTGTGTATTTATGTATGTATGCCTGTTTTTTGTAGTTCAAATCTTGCAACTAAATTTTGACCCACTTCTAATCGCCCGATTGAGTTGAAATTTAGCAAGTATTCATAGTTTCGGTAAAAATGCATCAGCTTCAACATGGCGGACGAGATTTGTGATTATGGTCTGATTCGATTCAAAATTGGTTTCTAGGGGTTTTCGGGGTCGGAAATTACTATTATTCTGTCAAAATTGGAAAAAGTCAAGATGGGGGCTCCAAAATAGCCGACGTGTTTTGTGATTATGGTACAATTGTATTCAGAATTGGTATCTGTGGGTTTTCGGGGTCGGAGGTCACGATTCGTTTCCCAGACAGCACAGAATATTCTATGAATGTTCTCACAACGTTCACAACATTTCTCCTTCAGAATATTCCGAAGAACGTTCATAGAATATGATGAGGATGTTCTGAATGTTCATAGAATGTTTTACGAGAATATTCATAGAACATTCATTAAAAAATCCTAGGAACGTTCCTAGAATATTCCATTATATTCTATGAATGTCATTCAGGAATGATAATAGAATGTATTGTTCGAATATTCGAGGCATTTACTCCAGGTATGTTCATAGAATTGATTATTTAGATATACTCTGAGGTAGAGAAGAATTTTTGTTTCCCATAAACATATGTCTTAACTTTCTAAGTTTTTCAGACAGGGAGTCAAATTTTTCAGACAAAAACGATTTTACATCGATTATACAAAATCATGTTCGCTGATTTTGAAAAAACTTGTCATGCTCATTGGCAGTAGCAATTGGGTTTAGTGAATTAAAATTCACCGCTATTTTCTCCAATTATATTATGTTATGAACTTCCGAGAAATCAGTCGGAATTTTTAAATTCCAAGTTTTAACTCTGAATTTTGAACTTTTTATTAATTTTCTTTTAGGTGTCCCTTCCAGGGCTTTCTTATATTCTTCTCCTATATCGATCGCTGAAATATTCCCCATGCGCTTCAAAACACCCCTGTATACTGAGAATATTCCTAGATCAATCTGAGGATGTTCTGAAAAATATTATGAGAACGTTCTTGGAACGTGAATTTTCATCCCATTTGCATGTTCTTAGAATATTCTCAGAACGTTCAGTGCACCATGTGAGAACATTCTGAGAATATTCTAAATCTTCCACGGAAATATTCTAAGAACGTTCTCAGAATCACTTTGTGCTGTCTGGGTTGTCATAATTGAAAAATTCAAGATTGCGAATCCAATATTTAGGACTTATTTTATAATTATGGTCGGATTCGATTTACATTTTTGGTATCAGGGTGTTTTCGGGGTCGGAGATTATGATTCTTTTGTCAAAATTGAAAAATTCAAAATGGCGGACGAATTTTGTGATGATGGTCCGATTTGATTCAAAATTAGTATGCGAGGGGTTTTCGGGATCGGAGATTTCGAATTTGTTGACAAAATTCATGAATTCATAATGTCGGTTCCAAGATGGCGGACGAGACTTGTGATTACGATCCGATTCTATTTTAAATTGGTATCTGGGGGTCTTCAGGTTCGAAGATTATGATTCTTCCATCAAAATTGAAAAATGCATAATGGCGGCTCCAATATGGCGGACGAGTTTCGTGATTATGACCCGATCGTATTCAAAATTGATAACTAAGGATTTTTGGGATCGGAGATTATAATTCTCTTGTCAAAATTGAAGAATTCAAGATGGCGGTGTTCAAAAAAGCAGACATTGTTTCAACACAGTTTTAATGTGATGAATTGGCATTTGAAATTCAGAATTTGAAATATGAAAAATGCACTGAAAAGAAGGAAAATAATTTTTTGCCTGGTTATCTAAAAATGAAGAGTATGAGTTGAAGCGTGGAGCGTCAAGAAACTATACAGTGTGTCCCACTTACCATGCTCACCATGGGTATCTTTTTAACGGTGAGAGGTACGAGGTCGGTTAAATGACACCAAATGTGGAGTTTTTCAAGGCCAACTAAAATGTGAAAAAATATTTTTATAAAGACTATTCGTTTTTGTTTTATACGCAAAAAACAGATTTTGATCATTCTCATGTCTCCTCTGTAACTTCTTTATTTATGAGAATATTCAGATAGAAATTTCACATTCTCATGGCAGTCTTTCAAAGTGATTTCGAACAAAATATAAAATTTATACCAACTCTTCTAGAATTTGAGATATCAGCACCAACTTCAGTTTTTCAAATGTAGGTCATAGCTCACTATGACTTAGTTACAAATAACTTTCTTTTCTCTTACAGATGATATGTCGCAGTAATAGTTTTCTGTTGATAACAACGGAGTTATCGTCATTTATACAAAAACGAAAAATCATTTGGAAGCCGCCTGTGAGAGAAAAAAAAAATATTTTTAACTAACTCATAGTGAGCTATGACCTACATTTGAAGAACTAAAGTTGGGGCTGATATCTCAAATTTTTGAAGAGTTGGTATGAATTTCATATTTTTTTCGAAATCTCTTCAAAAAACTGCCAAGAGAATGTGAAATTTCTATTCGAATATTTTCATAAATAAAGAAGTTACGGAGGAGACATGAAAATGATTAAAATCTGTTTTTTGCGTATAAAACAAAAACGAATAGATTTTATCAAAATATTTTTTCACATTATAGTTGGCCTTGACAAACTCCACATTTGGTGTCATTTAACCGACCTCGTATCTCTCACCGTTAAAAAGATACCCATGGTGAGCATGGTAAGTGGGACACACTGTACATATCACAATCATAATGATTCAGCGCTCCAGTTTTACTCATACTCTTCATTTTTGGATAACCAGGAAAAAAATATTTTCTTTCTTCAGTGCATTCAAATAAGAGCATGATTTCAAAGTTTTTCTAAAAGCATTTTATTTCTTCATAAAATGAGTAATTTATCATCGTACAATGCATCACTCATGGGGGAAAAACCAAATTGGTTCATGAATATCACTATCTCATATATTTTTTGTGAAGATGATGCTTTTTGGGAGTTTGAATTTTCATCAAAATGTTTCCAACAAAGTATGTTCGGCATACTTCTACGGAAACAAAACATTTTCTAGTTGATTAATTTTCAGGTAAAGGGAATAACTGTGAAGATGTAGTTGGATATTCCACTCGTAACATGAAAAATTATGATGATCTAGGAAATGAATTTTCACACGAGAAGCAGCTCGATGACAATCTAAGTTCCAAAGAAAATAACGATTTTGAACAGGAATGTCAACGAGATGGCATTATTCCTGCGGATAGAAACGAGAATGTGATGCGTTGGTTGATGGATGTTGAAAATCCTACTGCGACAGTGAATCTATGTCATGATTCGATGAAATTTACTTTCCTAGAGTCAAATGATAATTTTGTATCACAAACAGAGGAGCTTCATGAGTTGAAGGTAGTCTCCGAATCGTTATCCGAAAACAAATCATCAGATACTTTAATTGGGACTGATTCTGTACCAGATGATACTCCCCCCACCTTATTCGATTTATCGGAAGTAATACCCGTTGCTTCAAAAATTGTTTTCTCTGATATTGTGAAGCGTTCAAAACCTAGTGATGTTATCATTTTGCAAAATGTGGAACTTGCTCCAGCACGTACAAACTCAGATCTTGGAATACCAGTGGTCAATAACGGAAATCATGGAGTTGCCAATCGTCAATCAGCCGAGAATGGAGGAATTAATAATGAATCCATGAACACAGATTTATTGGCAGCTAACATCTCTTCACTATCGAATATCACAGTATCGAAAGATGATTATTTTGATAATTTGTCTCAACTCATGGATTCAGATGATTCAGTCAAAGATCCCAATTATTCGCCACCACAGAGTGAAACCAGTCTGGTATGCTATGTTCTTATTTTTGGCTTGTGTATTTTTAATTGTAATTTCCTTAGGATTCTCTCTCTATACTCGATCAGAATGATATTGATGATATCGTGCTGGATCCTCATATCCATGTGGGAGAAACGATAGATAACCCGACCAGCAATATTGAACTGAAGTCTATAATGGCAAATCCTCCTTCCGGCACATCAGAATTACTTGAATCACTGGTAAGTATGATTTGTTGCATACAATTCCTAATATCGTTATTTGGTGAAGCAGTTGACCAAATTTATAATTTAGGAACCTTTCGAATGATGATCATTTCACAGGGTGATAATATTCTATCATGTCTATTTGAAGTATCTCGAAAACAGAAACAGATTAATTTCTTGATTCTGATTTGAATTTTCTATCCTTATAATATATACTCTTCGAATGTCGCTGACGTGTTTAGTTGATCTGCACTTTTTAAGATAACTTCTATAACGCTACCTCTGTTCAGTTGATATATAAAACATGGTATTCATTATTTGTGTTATCAGTATGACAATGGTGAATTCAAGATCAACTAATGCGGAGAGCATCTTTTACCAAAGTATCTCTTTTTTCATCTACTTGTCACTGAAACGTGTAAATCGATTGAACACAAAAGCGACAAACTTGTTTCATGTTTGAAACTGGGACATATTTTGTTTACGAAATGTCCAGAGCTGAGTTTAACAGTATTTTTTTACAATATTATCATATTGTACTAATATTCTTTGAAATCAAAAGTGAATTTTGTTCTGATTTTCAGGAAACCCCTGGTGTAGAACAAGTGATGAAATCAAACTATAAAGACAGGATGGATTTCTGTATATTTTGTGATAAAGATGTGAGTCATTTTGCAAGACACATGTATACATGGCATGAACAAGAATTTGATATTCAAAAAATTCAAGCTCTGAACAAAAATTCTCCAACAAGAAGACAACTATTATGTGATTTGAGGAAAAGAGGAAACTTCGTCAAGAACAAAATGAAAAATGTGAAACTGAGGCCAGTAAAAAGACTTGAAGCTGCTAACAGTACGAATCTAATATCTTCGGATGATTTTCTTCCTTGTCCACACTGCTATGGATTCTATAAGAAAAACAGTCTCTATAGACATTCGAAACTATGTCATAAAAACAAGGATCCAGGTAGGAGACAAACCGTCCAAAGTGATGGTCAGACGACATTATTAATGAGTTCACGGCCCAAACATCAGGAACTATTGAAAACTGTGTTATTTCCCAGGATGAGAGCTGATAACATATCTCTTATTGCTAAGTCAGACCCTTTGATATGCAGTTACGGATACTCGTACTTGAAGGGTAGAAGAAGCAAAGGAAATTTTGATTTGGTGAAGCAGAACATGAGACGTTTAGCTAAATTACTGAAATTTGCCAAAGAACGAAAACCAGATATAAAGCACTTAATGGATGTATTACGGCCATGTTATTTTGAGTTGGTCATTTCTGCTGTTAACGAAATGGCACTTTACAATCACGAAACTGAAAAATATGAGTCACCCACTCTGGCTCTGAATTTTGGCACACTTCTGAAAAAATGTTGTGATTTAGCGTTTATTCAGTTGTTACAAGAGCAGAATACTGACGCCAGAAGAAAAGACATGAAGATATTGAAGACTCTCATCGAATCCCAATGGGCGAATGAAGTTTCTGCTCAAGCAGCTACAAATCTCAATGAGAACAAGTGGAATAAGAATGAGTTATTACCACTTACTTCAGATTTGAAGAAATTGAATATTTACTTGGAAGAAACTGCTGAAGAATCATTCAAGTCATTGAAGAATAACGAAACAGACAAGATGGCCTACACCACATTGAAGGAAACCTTATATTCAGGAATTATTTTGTTGAATAGAAGGAGACCGGCAGAAGTCGCTCAACTAAAAGTGCAAACTTATCAGTCCATAGATTTAGATCATCGCGACAAAAATTCAGAATTCCAAAACTGCCTAACGGAGACAGAACTGATATTACTCAACACTTATAGCCGTTTAGTGATTAGAGGTAAACGAGGAAGAGGCGTTCCAATTATATTGTCACCTAATATGAAGAAGCATCTCGATTTGATAGTGAAAGTGAGAAATAATTTTGCACAAGGAAATGATTATATTTTTCACTCTGGTGGAGAAAGATGTATTGATGGTACCAAGGTTTTATACAAATATGCTCAAAAGTGTGGTGCAGAGCGCGCCAAAAGCATTTCGGCCACAAGATTACGAAAACATTTGGCAACTATAACTCAATTATTACACTTTTCGAATAATGATTTAGAACAACTATCAAAATTCATGGGACACACTCTCAAAACTCACTGCGATGTATATAGGATGTCAGATGACATGTATCAAACAGCCAAAGTTTCAAAATTACTTTTGCTCATGAGAGAGGGTGGAGCAGAACAATTCAAAGATAAAACTCTGGATGAAATCAACTTTGATATGACTCCAGTAACCGATGATAACGATTTAGAAGGTATGACTACTGAAATTGAAAGTGAGCCTGTGGATGTAATTATGAATGAGACAATGACTAGTAAATCACAATCTGTGCCATCTGGTTCCGGAATCCGAGATGTTGAGCCTAAATGCACCAAGAAAGGCAATCATAAGAAGATTGTTGGACGAATGAATTGGACAAAAAAACAGAAGCAGGTAATAAGTGAATATTTTGCAGATCATATCCGACATAAACGATCCCCCAAGAGATTCGAAGTTGAAGATTTTGTGAAATTGAATCCAGATATGAATTCCATAAAATGGTCAACAATCAAGGCCGTTGTATATAATATGTATACTCACAAACTGAAGATGTGATTGAACATCTGGTTCGACTCCATATTCATTCACATCGATCTGGACTACATCTTGAAATTGTTTTTATTTTGAAAAGTGGATTGTTTTTGCTGGGATTCTTTAATTCCATTTCATATTTTGTTCATATCATTTACATTGTTCACACTATCTCGTATATAACCGATACAACCAAGAATTCGGTATTGAATAGTGTATGTTTTATTTTGGAATAACCTATTTGTTTTGCATCAGTTCGAGTAGAACCACAATCCAATTTATTCGAATTTGAAGATTGACGAGTAATCTAACATTCACTTGTTGTTTTTTATACTATTCGATCTTGATAAATTTTTTTTTTTCGAACTAAGCTCTTTCATTTCATGTTATTGAAGCTAGATCTTCCTGCTCCTTCTTCATATAAATGATCTGTTGGGAGTAACAACTTGCCCCATTCACAGCTTTGCAGATGATAGTACCCTCCATACTGCGTTCTCTTCCAGAATTCCCATTTCTTCCCAGGAAACTCACGGCGCAGGCAGGTCAATGCTGTCAATGAAGATCTTGCTGAAATCACAGCCTGGGGAACAAACAACCTAGTTGAATTCAACGCCACCAAAACTCAAGCCTGCATTTTCTGTAGGAAGGCGGAACTCAGTATGCCCGATATTGTAATGTCTGGCTCCACCATCCCCACCAAGCCAACCATATTTATGCTCGGTATTTCCATCAGCAACACTCTTTCATGGGATAATCATGTCAGATCCATCGCAAAATAAGCTGCTTCACAAAAACTCGGATTCTTGTTCCGTGCGAAAAGCTACTTCACACCTCAACAGCTTCTCATGATCTACAAAGCGCAGATACGGCCTGTTCTAGAATACTGTTCCCACATATGGGGTTCAGCACCAAAACATACGCTGATGCTCTTAGATTCCATCCAGAGAAGAGCCATTCGCCTGGTGGGTGACGCCACACTCACTCACTCTTTGACATCATTGGAACACCGTAGAAAGGTCGGCGACCTTTCACTTTTCTATCAATACTTCCACGGGAAATGTTCTTCGGAAATCTCTGCTATAATCCTTTCACTAGCAATACCAATCAGACGAACTAGACAAGCCCAGTCAGCACATCCTTTCGTTGTCAACCTCGAAAGATGTCGAACAGCACTTTATCAAGACTCCTTCATCCCTAGAACGGCTAGGCTCTGGAATTCATTACCTGTGGAAGTATTCTCAACAACATATAATCTCCAAAAGTTCAAAAAAAATTCCAATACCTACCTCCTGTCCCTATCCTTCCTAGGAACGCACGATGTTCTTTCAACATTATAGGGATTAGCTTCCGTGCGCTCCAAGCGATAAAAAAAATATATCACCATCTCGTATTCAAGAAGAGTTTGGTATCCTCATCCCAAGACTGAAAATTATACTCTTATTACCTGTGTAATGATAGTTTTATATTCCATGTAGCGAAGATAGTGGAAAGAAATACAAATCAATAAAACACGAAATCTGTTGACAACATTTACTTCAAAAAGATGTAATTGATAACCAGTTTTGGCAAATTGGGAAGGAATTTCAAGTTTCCTAAATACAATATGTTTGTCTGAATATGACACTGCCGTGTCAGTTCTAGTCACCAATCACACTTTCTCTATATACTTTGCTCAACAGAGTGATATTTATTGATTTGTTTTCAACTAATTGCCACTCGTGATGGATTTATTCCATGAATTGTACTCATTATATTCATTATATTGTGACTTCCACCTACATCTTTTGTTACGAGTTATAGAAAAAAACTCAGAATACAAAAGTTCCAGTTATTTTCTCGTAATATCTCTTCGTTATAGCGGAAATGAAGATTCGACTTTACAACATTGTGAAAATTAATTGAGTCATATTCTACAAATGGAACACCCTGTATATTAGCAACTCAAATGAAAGATCTCTTTGTTCTGATTCCAGATATATATATTTTGTTGGTCTTTGGTTCAGCCACTTCAGCCACTTTCGGAGAATTTCAGTGCGAAACTAACTTTTCCACAATGAAGATCCAGTCATTAATAAAATTGAAGTAGGAAGAAGCGAACTGTCGCGATCGCGGACGCGGCCACTTGAAATATTCCAAAAGTGTCTGAACCAAATGCCAACAAATTATATATATTTGAAATCAGAACAAAGAGATATTTCGATTGAAAATATAAAGGGTGATCCTTTCAAAAAAATATGACTCAATCAATTTTTTTAAGTCGATTTTTTATTTCGGCTATCACCGAAAGATTGTAATTACTACGTATAAATAGATGAACTTTTGTATTTCAAGTTTTTTTTTCCATAATCATAATAAGAGCTGAAGGTGAGAGTCGAAATATAATGAAGAACCCTGTACATATTTTTAGTGCGATGAATCACTTCTGGGTAAGTGCGCCACTTACAAGATTTCGATACATTTCTCAATCATCGAATCTTATACTCAACACAAAAAATTTGCTCATTTTTTGAAGAGTGTGTTTCATAATAGTGTGTATTAGTTATCTGAAAGAGAGAGTAGAACGCGACCTCAATTTGTTCATTCACATTTCCTTATAAATCATCTTTAGATTATTCTGAATTCTGTTAACCTGAAAATAAGTAACAAATTAGAAATCTATTGAAGTAATGGGGATCTAGAAATACTCACCCAGTATAGTATTCGACTATCATTGACTAGAATAGAAACTAATAACATGTCACAGTTGGAGAAACGATTCAAACACTCAATGGCATGTGTCGCATTTGGCAACATTGTTATGGTTCAGGACTTACCGTGAAACTACATAAGTTTGTACATTTTGGCTCAGAACCGTATGAATATCGGAGATGGTTCAGGAATATACTATTTCCAGACATATACACTTTTTCTCTCTACAGAGAATTACGATGTATAAATCGGATATCAATCGTCAACTCACAAAATTGTTCGATTATATTCTATCACCTATACCATAACTTGCTTGATTCTTGATGGAGCAGGTCTGTAGGGAATCTCAAGTGGTTCAGAAAAGATAGATATCTCTATATATATATATATATATATATATATATATATATGTAGAAGGGTAGTCGTTGCTGACTAGTTAGGAATAAACTAGGGAATATTGGGGACTGCAGCAAAGTCAAAAAGAGTACTCTTTAAAGTTGGTCCAAGCTCTCGAAAATCTTTATTTTCATCATCAGGGAGTCTGTAAAGTGATTATTCATGAGTATCATGTAGTTAAAGTGATGAAATCATTGTGTACTTACAACTTTGTTGAGGATGGCTGACATGATGTTCATGTATAATTTCTTTATGTGTCTTGGTAACATAACATGAATAAGCCCAGAACCCAGATAACACACATACATCCATTGGATGTCCATTTTGAATCCATTAGGTAGCCGGATGTCCATGGATGTCCAATGGACATCCATTGTGTATATGTACAATGGACATAGAGATTTGTACATACAATGGACATCCATTTTGTAGTTGTACAATGGACAACGAAATTTTTACAGCCAATGGATATCCATATATATATGAACATTAATCACGGACAACTTCGCACTCGGTACTATTTTTCAAGATTTTATACGTCTCATAATTTTTGTAGGTTACGTACCTATATAGAGGTAGGTACTTATTTTAAAGTTGATTTTCATCCAATTTCAATTTTAAACCATTTAGGCCGTGCAAATAAGATCGATATGGGCAAATATTATACGGAGAGGTTTCTTTCGAAAAAGATGAATCACCCTGTAACACTTCTGATAAGGGCCGTGTAAAAGCTTCATTGCGGCACTAAACTTCAGCAAATTGCATTTTCTCTCGATGTGAAATACCGTGAATACGAAATACTTGCTATAATATTTATAACAGCTCAGTGGTCCAGAGGTTAGCGTTGTGATCCACGAGAGCGGGGTCGGGAGTTCAATCCCCTCAAAGGACAACTTTTTTTTAATTTCTACGTTCTGGCTGGACAAAATTGGGATATCCAATGGAAATCCAATGTATTCCTGATGAGTATCCAATAGACTTATCATTGGAATGGACATAAGTTGGATTTTTGGTAGACATCCATTAGAGTTCTGATGTGTATACAATGGTATTTCAAATGTAATGGACATACAATGGATCTTCATTGGGAATCCATCGGATGTCTGATGAGTATTCAATAGACTTCCAATGGAAAGGACAAATATTGGATGTCCAATGGAAATCCATCAGATGTCTAATGGAAAGCCAATGGACTTCCAATGTATGTCCAAACTGTTGGACATGTATTATCCAATGGATGTCCATTGGACAAATACTGGACAATGCCGTCCATCCAATGGATGTCCAGGGTATCCATAGCTGGACATCCATTGGTTGTCCAATGGATCCACTTGTGTTGTCTGGGAAGTCATTGATAAAAATACAAATACATTACATTGAATCACACGTTAAAATATTATAAAACTATATCGAAGACTGGAACCTTTGGCACGATAATACACTTCACTGTTTTACCACTAACCAAACCGATTTATTAACGCCTCGACACGTGTTTCGCTAACTATGTTAGCATCTTCAGGAGAAGATTAAAACTAAATATCCTATTCTAGTGTGCTGCTAATATACTAGGTATATGTTCACCCAACTGTGAAAAATACTAACCGTCAAGTTAATGTTTGTCATGGTTGAGTTCACATGTTAATCTAAATTTTTATTTTACTAAACTATATAGAGGGCTATATGGAATAGGTCCATTATCCTTATTCATTACTCTATTACTATTCTTAAATATCTCTAAGCTTTCATATGCGTCTAGTTTTCTAATGTTATTAACTTGCTTAACTAATTTGAGGTTAGTAATATGTGTGTTATGATTGTGATTGAACATATGTTCGGCTTCACAAGATTTATCTAACCTGCCATATTTCAAATGGGCTATGTGTTCTTTGAACCTTGTTTTTATGGGTCGCCTGGTTTGGCCTATATATGTTTTATCACAATCATTACATCTTATTTCGTATATTCCCGACTTTTCAAGTGTGTCCACTTTATCTTTCGGATCGCCTAATAAATTGCCTAATTTTGACCCAGACTGATAAACGCTTTCAAAACCTAAGTCTTTGAAAACCTTATCAAGTCCCTTCGTATACTTGGGATTGTACGGGATTGGGATTCTTCTAGAGTTCTTTTTATCCGCTTGAAAAGTCGTAGAATAAATTTAAGTTAACACTTCGATAAACATATATAGGCCAAACCAGGCGACCCATAAAAACAAGGTTCAAAGAACACATAGCCCATTTGAAATATGGCAGGTTAGATAAATCTTGTGTAGCCGAACATATGTTCAATCACAATCATAACACACATATTACTAACCTCAAATTAGTTAAGCAAGTTAATAACATTAGAAAACTAGACGCATATGAAAGCTTAGAGATATTTAAGAATAGTAATAGAGTAATGAATAAGGATAATGGACCTATTCCATATAGCCCTCTATATAGTTTAGTAAAATAAAAATGTAGATTAACATGTGAACTCAACCATGACAAACATTAACTTGACGGTTAGTATTTTTCACAGTTGGGTGAACATATACCTAGTATATTAGCAGCACACTAGAAAAGGATATTTAGTTTTATTCTTCTCCTGAAGATGCTAACATAGTTAGCGAAACACGTGTCGAGGCGTTAATAAATCGGTTTGGTTAGTGGTAAAACAGTGAAGTGTATTATAAAACTAGTTAAAAGTCACATCTTCCACCACATGGTTGGAATTGTTAGCAGATAAGGTTATTGCAAATGGTGCCGGGAAATGAGTTTTTTTTGAAAAATGAATATGACTGACATATGACAGTGTGTGTGAAGACAATTGTCATGTCAAAATGCACAAAACAGTGGTACCAACAGACAATGCGTACCAACGTTGAAAACTGAAATATGAATTGATTATGAGTTATCTAAAGACAGTAAAAAGGAATAAATCTCACTCAAATGATTAATATCCGTTTTTTTATTTATGCAATTATTGCATTGTGATATAAAAGCCATTTCTAAGAAAGTTCTTTTCATCAGATGTTTTTCTCGTGATAGGATTTTAACAGCATCAAAATTCATACGGTGATCATATTTATTCACATGTTCTGCAAGTGCACATCTTTCTGGGTGCAGTCTGCAATCACTTCTATGTGAGATTATTCTATTGGATAGTGACCTCGATGTTTGGCCTATATATTGGTTGTTACAATCATGGCAAGGAATACTATAAATTACATTTGTGTTAGATAACAAGGGCACTTTATCTTTGATCTTAGTGTGCAAGGATTTGATAGTTACTACTGTTCTGTATGCTATTTTTAAGTTACATGTTGATGGAAATAATCTGGTCAGTTGTGGTGTTACCTCTCTTATATAGGGTAGTGAAGTGAAAATGATTGGCGCTGGAATTGTCTCAGGGATTGTTGCAATTTGTTGTGGATCTGGGTTGTTAATTGAATTGTCAGGTTGATCAATGGATGGTGCATTAAATAATATTGATTTTACTAATTTGACCGGATATGAGTTGTCAACGAAAAGTTGTAAAAGAATTTTCAAATTTGTATTATGGAAAGTATTGTCTGAGATTCTCATCACTCTGGTTTTCATTTGCTTGACCAAGTTAACTTTCATAGATCTTTTGTGGTACGATTCGAAGTTCATGTACCTGCCAGAGCTGCAAGGTTTCCTGTACCAGTCTATCAGGATCTTGTTCTCGTTAGTGCGAATGAATTTTGTGTCGAGAAAAGGTACAGAACAGTTCGTATCTTCCTTTTCAATTGTAAATTGAATGTGTGGGTCATAGCTGTTGAATGTAAAAAGAACCTCATCAATATTTTCTTCTGGGATTGCTAAGATGATGTCATCCACATATTTTTTTAAAAATAAGGGTTCAACTGATAAAACAGGAATCACAGTATCTAACAGATCATCCATGACATAGGCTGCTAAAATTGGAGAAATTGATGCACCCATGGGAGTGCCAAACACTTGTTTGAAAAATTTTTTATCAAATGAAAAATATGTGTTATCAAAAAGGAATTTTAAAATTGTTAGACAACTTTCCAAGTTCAAATTGCAAAACTCACTGATACGGTCCCAGTTTTTTTGTACTGATCTTAAGCATCTTAAGAATCTTTAATATAGTATTCATTATCATAGTTGTAAGCTTTAGTTAAAATGTTTGTTAAAAATGCAGCTAAAGGCATCAATTAGTGCTCCCACTGAGCCTTTAGCTGCATTTTCAACAAACATTTTAACTAAAGCTTACAACTATGATAATGAATACTATATTAAAGATTCTTTTGAAGTATCAGAACAATTCAACAACATGAGATTACCTCCTGGTTATGTGTTGGCTAATTTGGATGTTGTCTCTCTTTTTAGCAATGTATACTTAGAAACATGCTTAAGATCAGTACAAAAAAACTGGGACCGTATCAGTGAGTTTTGCAATTTGAACTTGGAAAGTTGTCTAACAATTTTAAAATTCCTTTTTGATAACACATATTTTTCATTTGATAAAAAATTTTTCAAACAAGTTTTTGGCACTCCCATGGGTGCATCAATTTCTCCAATTTTAGCAGCCTATGTCATGGATGATCTGTTAGATACTGTGATTCCTGTTTTATCAGTTGAACCCTTATTTTTAAAAAAATATGTGGATGACATCATCTTAGCAATCCCAGAAGAAAATATTGATGAGGTTCTTTTTACATTCAACAGCTATGACCCACACATTCAATTTACAATTGAAAAGGAAGATACGAACTGTTCTGTACCTTTTCTCGACACAATAAATTCATTCGCACTAACGAGAACAAGATCCTGATAGACTGGTACAGGAAACCTTGCAGCTCTGGCAGGTACATGAACTTCGAATCGTACCACAAAAGATCTATGAAAGTTAACTTGGTCAAGCAAATGAAAACCAGAGTGATGAGAATCTCAGACAATACTCTCCATAATAAAAATTTGAAAATTCTTTTACAACTTTTCGTTGACAACTCATATCCGGTCAAATTAGTAAAATCAATATTATTTAATGCACCATCCATTGATCAACCTGACAATTCAATTAACAACCCAGATCCACAACAAATTGCAACAATCCCTGAGACAATTCCAGCGCCAATCATTTTCACTTCACTACCCTATATAAGAGAGAGGTAACACCACAACTGACCAGATTATTTCCATCAACATGTAACTTAAAAATAGCATACAGAACAGTAGTAACTATCAAATCCTTGCACACAAAAAACAAAGATAAAGTGCCCTTGTTATCTAACACAAATGTAATTTATAGTATTCCTTGCCATGATTGTAACAACCAATATATAGGCCAAACATCGAGGTCACTATCCAATAGAATAATCTCACATAGAAGTGATTGCAGACTGCACCCAGAAAGATGTGCACTTGCAGAACATGTGAATAAATATGATCACCGTATGAATTTTGATGCTGTTAAAATCCTATCACGAGAAAAACATCTGATGAAAAGAACTTTCTTAGAAATGGCTTTTATATCACAATGCAATAATTGCATAAATAAAAAAACGGATATTAATCATTTGAGTGAGATTAATTCCTTTTTACTGTCTTTAGATAACTCATAATCAATTCATATTTCAGTTTTCAACGTTGGTACGCATTGTCTGTTGGTACCACTGTTTTGTGCATTTTGACATGACAATTGTCTTCACACACACTGTCATATGTCAGTCATATTCATTTTTCAAAAAAACTCATTTCCCGGCACCATTTGCAATAACCTTATCTGCTAACAATTCCAACCATGTGGTGGAAGATGTGACTTTTAACTAGTTTTATAATATTTTAACGTGTGATTCAATGTAATGTATTTGTATTTTTATCAATGACTTCTGGGCTTATTCATGTTATGTTACCAAGACACATAAAGAAATTATACATGAACATCATGTCAGCCATCCTCAACAAAGTTGTAAGTACACAATGATTTCATCACTTTAACTACATGATACTCATGAATAATCACTTTACAGACTCCCTGATGATGAAAATAAAGATTTTCGAAAGCTTGGACCAACTTTAAAGAGTACTCTTTTTGACTTTGCTGCAGTCCCCAATATTCCCTAGTTTATATATATATATATATATATATACAGTGTTTCCACCTTAAGGACTTACCACCCCTGTAAAATTGTTATCATGTGAGCGATTTCAAAAAACTTTTTTTTGTTGGATAGGTATTTGAAATGTCCATCCAATAAGGGAGTGATTTTACTCATGAACTGTAATCGTGGCCAACTGCGACCAACTTTATTGACCCATATTTGAGAAAGTACTATCAGGGATTTTTTTTCACAAAAAACAATGATGGATTCTGAATCACGATCACTTGCAAAACACCTTTACTGATTTTTATCATCATAAAATACAGGGTGTCCGAGAAAACGAATTATGTATTTTTTTCAATAGGTGATCAGAAAATGTAGTATTGTGGTATTTTTGAGAAGAATTGATGACACATTATTATTGAGGATCACTTTGAACATATCTGTACCGATTTTCATTATTCAAAAATACGTTGTGTATGAGAAAACAATTAAAAAAAAAAGTAGGCAATATTTTTTCATCAATTCAAAAAAAATATTAATTTGGTTTTTCGAACACCCTATGTTTAATAATGATGAAAATCGGTACAGGTATATTCCAAGTGATCCTGATTCATCTTTTCATTTTGAGTGAAGAATTATCAGGATGAAAATAATTGCTTACCTATCCTTTATATTATTTTTCTCAGACACATTGTATATTCAAATGACGTAAATTGGTACAGTTATATTTGAAATAATCTTTAATGTTAATTTGTGATTATTTCTTTCTAGAGAAACCACAGAACTACATTTGCTGATCACTTATTTGAAGAAAATGTTTTTTCGGACACCCTATGTTTTATGATGATGAAAATCGGTACAGATATATTTCAAGTGGTACTGATTCAGAATCCATCATCAAGTTTCGCGGAAAAAAATCCCTAATAGTACTTTCTGGAATATGGGTCATTGAAATTTGTCGCAGTTGGCCATGATAACAGTCCAAGTATTAGATCAATCTCTCGTTGGATGGGCATTTTAAATACCTATCCGACAAAAAAAGGTTTTTTGAAATTGGTCGGATAATAACGATTTTACAGAGGTGGTAAGTCCTTAAGGTGGACACACTATACATATATACAATTTACCTGTAGGGAAATTTCGAAACATTATAGGAATTTCATGTGGTCCAAGAGATGAAACAAAAAGATTGTTTTTCGTTCATGTAAATAATGCTAAACACTTGTTGTTGAGAAACTTATTTCCATCATCATCTGATTCCATTCTGATTTCATTATATTATAATTATGGTTATCATTTTAATAATTCGTTTTGATGGGCCATCAATTTGTTTTTTTCCCCTCATATATGTTGCTATGCTTTGATTTTTCCTATGAATTCCGTTGAACTGGATGGATAACATTTCTGGAATCTATTCCTTACAACGTAATCGGGAAAAATTGGCCAAAGATACATTCAATTTACGGTAGAAACAATATAATACACGAAAATATTCGGCTACATATAAATGTCACATCTTCATGATTGCATAAACTCAAATTAACACATGTATTTAAGGTCATGAGCAAAAACCTAATGGAAATATCGCAATTATCATATATAACATGATTGAAGTATTCACCCATTGGCACACAAAAAATCAATTCTATAATGAAAGCATTGTTCATTTGGTTATGCTAAAATAAATGATGTACCTTGTTTGAATGGAAGAATATCTTTGTTTTCGTTCTAAAGGCAATTTAGTGAAATAATTAGTTTCTTTGTGCACTACAGGATGAGAAAATCTCGATTTTGTGTACAAAATGTGTCTCTCAAAACCCAAATGACCCATGTGATTTCATTAGATATAATTTATTTTTCTGAAATTGTGAGTTGATAATCTTGAAAACATGAGAACTCAATGAAAAAAACCTTCTTTATCTTTGGCCAGCTTTTATTTTTCAATTTCAAATCATTCAAACTAGAATGATGCCGACATCAATCATATCATAATGGAAATTGCATGATGTCGTATCTCAACAACAAAAATTTTTCTTTAGTTCAACTCTTCATCCTTCGAAGATTTTTATTGTTCAGAAATGATCTCGATTACCTTCCAATGTCCATTTTATCATACTCAAAATCAATCTGAGTTGAGAAATACATTCACTATTTTAGAGAGGCAATATGGTGAAAAAACTGATTTTGTTTTGCTGAACAGGATCAAGAATCTCAATTCTGTGTCTATTGAAAACCAAATTAGGTAATTTCGAATTATTTTATCACATATTTTATTCATTATAATTTATAGTTGACATTCATCTAGTGAACAATATACTGAGAACACTGTAAAAACCCTTTGTATTCTCAATGCCCTCAATTTACAATTCTGAATCATTTGAACTAGAATATAGAAATATGTTGGCGTGAATCATATCCCTTGTGAATCATCCTGGGACCCGGCGTCCAATGGGCGTTCGTAATTCATTCAACAAAATGACACCCAGATATATCAATGTCAAAACCCGACATCCACGTCGTTGTATACGTTATTTACGTCACGAGATTTCTTCCATGTACATTCAAATGGTCATATAGATGGGTGTTGTTGTCAATTTCCTTTTCCGTTTAAAAAATATCGATGACATATGGACGTATTTTGTTGGAAAGCAGGCTTTTTGATGAGGAAAACTGGGTGGAAATCGAAGTAGAAGCAAAACGTTTGCTCAGTGTTTTAGAACGTGTACTTGACTAACGAAAAACCCGAAATAGTGACATCTATACATTACTCTATACATTAATTGTACAACATCTTACAGTGTTCTCTAGTTCTAATCGAATCAACACACAAGTGCTTAATGTGGCATGACCTAAACAATAAGAGATGGCACTGCATGTATGCCTACTACATATGAATTAATTTTCAATATATTTCAACACCCCCACTTATTAAAAATTGATTCCTTTTAAAAGAAACACTTTCAAGTTAAATAGGTAACCAAAATGAGATAACAAAGATACTAAATCAAACCTAATTGTGAAACAAACTTGTTATGTTTGACACTTGGCAGACCTTTTGTTAAAATATCTGCTGTCATGTCAGAGGAAGCTAAATATTTCAACTCAATTATGTTGTTAGCTACTGTTTCCCGCACAAAATGGTACCTAACATCAATGTGCTTTGAGCGAGAATGAAGTATTGGATTCAATGCCAACTTTTGAGCTGATTGATTATCAATAAACAAAATTAATGAATCCAATTCTTCATAAAGCTCTTCATACAAGCTTCTAAGATATATGGCTTCTTTTGCAGCCTCACTCATTGCCATATACTCTGCTTCAGTGCTACTGCCCAGCCAGCACAAAGAGGTCCTAAAGATATCTTGAAGAAATCCTTTTAGGAAATTGTGATGCCTTTTGTAACTTCTCTGAGAGATCGCCGAGAGTGCTATATCTAGGCCAAATGTCCGCCACCTAGGCTGAGCTCAACGAGGTCTTGAAGATATCGCACGCAGAAATTCTCATACAATGCCCTCAGGCGCGCACTTTGAGATATACGCTTCCATCGCCACTGGCGATAACTGAAAGTGCTCGCAATCATGAGCTGTTTGAGAAATTCGCATACATTGCTTTGTGACGAGGACATTGGGAGATTCGCATCAATTGCTTCTGTCGAGGTCTTTAAGTGCTCGCGACTACGAGATGTTTAAGATTTTCGCACGCATCGCCTTGTGAAGAGAACTTTGGGAAATTCGCATCAATTACTAATAGCGAACTCTTCAAGTGCTCGCAACTATGAATTGTTCAAGAATCCGTGCACAACACCTTATAACGAGGCCTTTAAGAGCGATATTTGCATCAATCGCCACATGATCGCCACTAATATGGTAAGGTGTTCAATGTTTGAGAAGTCATTGGTTATCAGCAGTCTCCTGTCGGTGAAGTCTAACTAGCGCCAGCTATATTGTTTGGGGTGGAGTTAGATTTACTGGATATTTGTTTCAGCGAAAAAGATTGAGTTACCAAACTTAGAGTTGAATCAACGTAATGAGCTTCAATTATATATTATTCTATAGCAAGACATTGATCAAGTAAACTCTATCACTTGAAAAAATCTCCGAGGAGTTGGCCGGGTATCCTTTAAAAATAAAGGTCGTCCGATATCTACCCACGAATTTGAGGTAGATATTTGATTCTTGATCCCACCTGAATTAGAACATTTTTGTCTTTTTCGTCAGAGCAGATCATTAATTATCATTAATTCACTGCAAAATTAGAAATAATCAGTAAGACAATCTAGTATCTAGTATACAATTTTTATTATCATAGATTAATGACTCCCATTTTATGTTAATACTGGGTGTCCCAAGTTATCGTAAAGGTACCGGCAAAAACTTGCTTACTCGACAAGATGAACAAAAAATAGTAAGAATGCTTCAAATGACATCAGAGAACTTTCTTTATGACTCAAAAAAAAAGTGTATAAGATTGGACAGTCACCTGGTAGCAATTTTCATTTAATGGACTCCCTGTATATTGTCATTGAAAATTGCCAATCATCCTATTTCGGGAATGAACGATAGCACATCGGTACTTTGTATTTGGTTCATTAATAACAACATTAACAATACAATTTTTTGACCTCATTTACGTTACATCGATTGAAAATTGCCTTCTCCCATGTTCGTAAAAATGTCCCACAATGAAATTAGATTTATTATTACACTAGGTAGGTACCGTCTACAATGATTGATGTTCTGCAGTTCGAAATGGAATATCTGTCATTAATATTTTGAAACAAAAATGCAATCCATACTTCTTATTTGTGAACTTCTTGAACACATGGGTGAAAGCAATTTGTCATTTGAGTAACGTAAAAAAGTCACAAAATGTTCATGTTTTTGTTGTTATCAAGAACAAAACACCAAGTATGTGCTATATCGTTGTATTCCAAATAGATTGACACGCGATTTTCAGAGACAATATGCTACTAGATCAGTATCTACCATCCGGGGGCTGTCAAATATATCACATTCTTCATAAACCATTAGGAAGGTTATTTAATGCCATTTAATGCAGTTTTTTAATGCTTTTGATATCTTGACAAATAGGCGAGATATTGCCTGTAAACGATAACTTGGGACACCCAGTATTTGAATTATAAAGGCTATTGAAAAAAACAACTCAATATTTTTATAGGAATATTCATTAATTATTCAGGTTATGTTTGTGATTACTTTAGGAGCTCGCAATGGGAAATTCTCGATCTTGTTACGTCCAGGATATCCTTGGGTGCTCGCAGGAAGAAATGCCTATTCATTTCCTGTTATATAGATAACCTCAAGGAATCGCAATAATGAGGAATATATCAAATCTGAGGCGAGATCTCCGCGATTTCTTTCGGTCGACTCCAGAGAGTATTTCCCATGGTGACAGCCTATAGTGATCTTTGATACCTCGCAGAAGGATTTCGAATTTTGATCCTGAAGATAACTACTTAGAGATATCGCGGAGAGTACCGTGTTACCTGGGTGAGAGCTGTACTTTCTTGTTTAAAACTTTTCCAGGAAATGGCTCCCCCTGATGCTAGTTTAAAAATGAAACCTGTATATGACTTTCTGTCCAATTTATTAGACCCCCAATCTGCGTCTGAATAACCTTCCAGATTGCAACCATTTTCTGTAAAAGTAAGGCATTTTCCTTTTGTAGCTTGCAGATATCTCAACAGCCTTTTTGCACATTTCCAATGCGTTTCAGTGTAACAGTTATTAAACCGACTAAAGAAGCTTACAGAGAAAGCAATATCTGGGCGTGTTAAAACTGCAATGTACATAAGGCTACCTATCAATTTTTGATATGGTACATTTTCATCACATATCAATTCAGATTTTTCTGAACTTTGATCCAAGTTCAAATTTGGTTCAATGGGTGTTGCAACTCCTTTACAATCGGTCATAGCAAACCTCTTCAAAACCTGCTCTATATAGCCCTCTTGGTCTAACTTAATTTGACCCTGTTCCTGTCTAATTCTTACTCCCAAAATCTGTTTGGCCTCCCCCACAGATCCTTGATTTTAAAATTACTACATAAATGATTTTTCAAAGAACTTGTTTCAGTTTTATATCATTGCTAAAAACAAAAAAATCATCTACATACAAAGCTATTACAGTTAAAAATTCTCTTTGCCTTTTTATGTATATACAAGGTTCATATTTAGATTTAGTGTAATTTATTTCCAATAAGACTTCATCAACCCTTTTTCCAGGCTCTACTGCTCTGCTTCAGCCCATAAACAGCCTTTTTTAATTTGCATACCTTGTTTTCTGAACCTTTGACCACAAAGCCTTCTGGCTGTCTCATAAATACATTCTCTTCAAGGTAGCCATTCAAAAAAGCTGTTTTCACGTCTAAATGAAAAACTTTCAAATTCAATTTAACAGATAAGCCGAAAAGCATTCTTATTGTACTATGTCTCACTACAGGTGAGAACGTTTCATCATAATCTAGTCCTGGTTTTTGTGTATAACCCTTAGCCACTAACCTTGCACGATACACATAATCACTACCTGAATCACAATTTTTTATTTTAAATACCCACTTGCATTGCACAATTGTTCCATGACTAGGATAACATCCATCAGATCCCAAGTATCATTTTCTTGAAATGACTGCATCTCTTCCTTTATGGCTTGCTTCCATCTTTCTTTATCTGGTCTCGATAAAGCCTCTGCCACACTCACTGGTACATCTTCTACATTAATTTCACTCTTGCACATGTAAGTGATATAGTCATCCAACTGCCTATTTGGTATTTTAACTCTCTGAGACCTACGTACGATCACATGTTCTTCTTCATCATCTGACTGCAAACTCACAAAGCTTTCTTCAGCACTTAAAGTTTCCCCCACTGAATCTTTGCCGTCCTGCTCTTCTTTGTCCAACTTGACAGTTTCACTGATTACTATATCTGTGTTTTCCTTTTCATGAATAATGACATCTCGACTGGTAATAACTTTCTTGTCAGAAGGGTCATATAACCGGTATCCCTTGACATTATCGCCGAAGCCAACCAATATCATTTTCTTGGATTTTTTATCCCACTTGTGTCTCCTGGGTTTTGGTACATAAACCATAGCCTCACTGCCAAAAATTCTGATATTACTGATGTCTGGCTTCTTGCTATACCAAAACTCATATGGTGTTTTATAGTTCAATCCTCTTGCTATACATCTGTTTCTCAGGTATATGGCTGTATTAATTGCCTCAGCCCAAAATATTTTTGGCAAGTTAGCTTCAAATAACAAACACCTGGCTTTTTCAATAATAGTCCTGTTCATACGTTCACTCATGCCATTTTGTTGGGGTGTATGGGGATTTGTTTTTTGATTTACTATCCCCATTTTCTTTAGATATTGTTCGAAATCATTCCCACAAAATTCTCCGCCATTATCAGAACGTAGACACTTCATTTTAAAACCTGTTTGAGTCTCTGCTAGCTGTTTGAATTCTTTAAAATATCCTGAAGCTTCATCTTTGGTCTTTAGAAAATAGACATGCGTGTACCTGCTATAGTCATCCTCAAATAGAATAAAATATCTGGAACCTCCAATGGACATCTCCTCCATAGGTCCGCACAGGTCAATATGTATCACCTCTAATGGTGAATCAGCTCTCTGACCTTCATGTTTGAATGGCAACCGTGCCTGTTTTCCTTTACAGCATGTTTCACAAAATTTATCTGTGCAAACATCTTTCATCTGTAGACCTTCAACAGAATTATGATTTTTCATAGCTGTCAAATCTTGAAAATTTATATGTGCCAATCTACGATGCCATATTTCATTTGATATTGACAAATTCAAAACTGCATCTGATGATTTTTGACAAAATTCATCATCACTAGGTAAATACC
The DNA here is from genome assembly GCA_918026855.4 of Phaedon cochleariae. Classification (NCBI taxonomy): domain Eukaryota; kingdom Metazoa; phylum Arthropoda; class Insecta; order Coleoptera; family Chrysomelidae; genus Phaedon; species Phaedon cochleariae. The sequence goes on along the minus strand of OU896712.1, from coordinate 34,283,660 downwards.
ATGCTAACTTATACACATTTTGAGTAGAATGGGCAAGGGCAATAACTTGTCCATTACTGTTTGTGATCTTGCAATTCTTGTCATCAAATTCAACACTGTTGCCATTCTTGATTATCTGACCAATGGACAATAAGTTAGTTGTCACACCTGGAACATATAGGACATCTTTGATTTCGACGTCATGTTCTTGCCCATCTACAATGGTTATAAGTGCTATATTCCCTGTACCTAATACTGGTAATTTTGTCTGATCAGCTATCATGATTTCCTTAGGTTCACTGGTTTCGTGAAAATCTGTTATCCAATCTTTTCTAGATGTAACATGATGGCTGGCTCCCGAATCAATATACCAATCACTACTAGTGAACTCTCCATTCATGAAAACTGCACTAAGAGCGCTCACACTCCGATTTTTATCACCTGACTTCAAGCTGTCATCAGATTTTTCAGTGCCTTTGGGACACTTGTTCATGTAGTGACCAAAACTTTTGCATCGATAACATTTGACAGTTTGCAATTTGAAACTGTCTTTTCTTTGTTTACTCATCTTGTAGCCTTGAGATTTACCTAATGCAAATGCAGATCCGGAACTACTAGTGCCCTCTTGTGACATGTCTAACAACTTGGTCTTGATATTTTCTGTAGTTATATCGAGATTCCACTGTGCTCGATGGCCATAATCATGGGATAAAATTTTTCTGGCAATCCCGCCAAAAGTAATGAACCTACCCATTTTTCATCAATGGAAAATCCCGTTTTCTTCAATTTTTGTGCAGTTTCAACAACTTGGGTTACATAGGATTCCATATTGTCACAGTTATCTAGCCGTAATGATATCAAGGCTCGCAATACCTAAATGAATTTTACGCGTGAAGCCTGTATCAGCGTACATAGTCTTTAGCGTCTGCCACAACGATTTCGCGTCCGTCGAATCTCGAACATGAACGTAAAGCGAGGGATCGATTGTGAGCACTAATTTTGCACGGGCCTTATTTTGTTGATTGGTATCAGTATCGTTACCATCTAAACACTTGTCGAGTCCTTCGAGAATGAGGAAATTCTCCACAGCGAAACTCCAATCGTCGTAATTGTCCCGCCCGTTCAATTTAGGCACTCCCGACATGAAATTTACCGACGCCATTTCTGCTGTTTAGCACGTCACACTTTTCAGAGCGAAAAACCTTATGTTTACTGATTGCCCGAATGTCCTCTATACAATCCACGTAGTGGTACACGTTCTGGAACCATAACCTGTTGGAAAGCAGGCTTTTTGATGAGGAAAACTGGGTGGAAATCGAAGTAAAAACAAAACGTTTGCTCAGTGTTTTAGAACGTGTACTTGACTAACGAAAAACCCGAAATAGTGACATCTATACATTACTCTACACATTAATTGTACAACATCTTACAGTGTTCTCTAGTTCTAATTGAATCAACACACAAGTGCTTAATGTGGCATGACCTAAACAATAAGAGATGGCACTGTATGCCTACTACATATGAATTAATTTTCAATATATTTCAACATATTTCAGTTATTTTTGGTCAGAAACGATTGCTAAGATGCAAATTTGATGAGCTATAATAAGTTTGACGCTAATAATTCAATTTCAAATTGAACGTAGCTGATTACTGAAGGTATTTTGGTATCTTCATATCCACCATACGTAACACAAAATCAACCAAAAAAAAATTTTGTTCCTAAACCCCAACTGCAGAAGGAAAAGTGAAAGACTTTTCCATCCAATTTGTCCACCCTTGTCCTAGGAATAAAGTATAAATGATTAGCGAATGAACATTGAAGGGTGTGCCGGAGAAAATCAGAGGGCTCCTGAGGGCTTCACATCAGACACCATAGCGTCCGCAATGCAAAAATGGAGGACGCGGCAGATTTGAAATATAATGTATTCCTCTACCTGAAGAACAATTTTTCATTGAAGGTCATAGAACATCTGAACAAAAAAGTAGTTTTCGTGATTCGATCTCCGAATTTTTTCCACATGGTTGGCTGTTGCGACCGGGGTTGTGGGGGTATTTTAGAATTATATATTCGATATTTTAAGCCGTTCTCGAGATTTTTGCGAAATGTCACGACTCATCCTTAAACGTTGACAATGAAGAGAGAAATCTAATCAATAAGTAGAAATGACTTTTTTTGAAGTCGAATAGTTTTTGTTCTTATCAAAATTGAATGATTCGCAGTTTTATACATTTTGTCATTTTGAAATGAAGTAGTCTACTTTTTGATGGCTTCAAATACCATGATAGTGAAATGAAATATGAAATAACTTCTTTATTATGAAAATAGATTTTCTTATCTCTTGGAGCGCACGAAAGGAAATTCCTATGATGTTTGTAGAACATCGTATGGGAGGAGAGGAGGTAGGTATTGGATTTTTCTTGAACTTTTGGGGGTTACCCAGACAACACAAGTGAATCCATTGGACAACCAATGGATGTCCAGCTATGGATACCCTGGACATCCATTGGATGGACGGCATTGTCCAGTATTTGTCCAATGGACATCCATTGGATAATACATGTCCAACAGTTTGGACATACATTGGAAGTCCATTGGCTTTCCATTAGACATCTGATGGATTTCCATTGGACATCCAATATTTGTCCTTTCCATTGGAAGTCTATTGGATACTCATCAGACATCCGATGGATTCCCAATGAAGATCCATTGTATGTCCATTATATTTGAAATTCCATTGTATACACATCAGAACTCTAATGGATGTCTACCAAAAATCCAACTTATGTCCATTCCAATGATAAGTCTATTGGATACTCATCAGGAATACATTGGATTTCCATTGGATATCCAAATTTTGTCCAGCCAGAACGTAGAAATTAAAAAAAAGTTGTCCTTTGAGGGGATTGAACTCCCGACCCCGCTCTCGTGGATCACAACGGTAACCTCTGGACCACTGAGCTGTTATAAATATTATTGCAAGTATTTCGTATTCACGGTATTTCACATCGAGAGAAAATGCAATTTGCTGAAGTTTAGTGCCGCAATAAAGCTTTTACACGGCTCTTATCAGAAGTGTTACAGGGTGATTCATCTTTTTCGAAAGAAACCTCGCCGTATAATATTTGCCCATATCGATCTTATTTGCACGGCCTAAATGGTTTAGAATTGAAATTGGATGAAAATCAACTTTAAAATAAGTACCTACCTCTATATAGGTACGTAACCTACAAAAATTATGAGACGTATAAAATCTTGAAAAATAGTACCGAGTGCGAAGTTGTCCGTGATTAATGTTCGTATATATATTATATATTATTGGTAAAAATATTTCAATTGAAATAGAAGAGTCATAAATGACACATATATACTTTGCGAAACGATTTCCATTGGATAAGTATGATGGATATCCATTGGCTGTAAAAATTTCGTTGTCCATTGTACAACTACAAAATGGATGTCCATTGTATGTACAAATCTCTATGTCCATTGTACATATACACAATGGATGTCCATTGGACATCCATGGACATCCGGCTACCTAATGGATTCAAAATGGACATCCAATGGATGTATGTGTGTTATCTGGGTATAGGTTCTTGAAAATACTTCCATTGGCAAAGAATTTCAAAGCTTTGAGATACCCAGCAAACATCGAAAGGCGGTAGAAAGCCGGGCCCATGGCAAGAACGGCGGGCAAATGTCGATGTCGGCATGCCTCGAAAGGCCCTCCAAATAATTTCGGATTATGTGACGAAGGCAGAATGTACACATACTTATGATAGGCCTCTGTTTCCCAGTCGCTAGTTTTCCGCTGTATGTATCCAAGTCAAAGGGCCATCAAAATTTCAACGGAGTGTGCCATCATCACTCACTCAACGTTGGCATCCCTCGCTCGCGTGAGTTTTTATTTTGATCATTTTGCAGTGGTAACAATGATTCAGTATGGCGTATATTGATTTCTTTGTTTTATGTTGTCTCAACACTCTCAAAAGAGATTTTAGTACTGTGTTCAGTTATGGTTCAGTTCGTGTTTGGTTTTCTTGTGGATTTTTATACAAAATAGAAGGGAATTGGAATAAATACAGAGTGAGTGAGGAACAAACATATATACAAACTTGCATAGCTGAATAATTCTATTTTAGATAATGATTTAACAAACACCATTGGACAAACAGATGCAATAATAGTTTGGACGTGTTCAGCGGATACACAAGAATATAATAATTGAGGACTTTGAAGATGCATGAGCTTTCATTACATATGAATCGAAACGAAAATCAAAGATAGCTACTTGAAGAAACAGTTATATATTTCCATACTGTAGGTATGTATAAGGTTGCATGTTTTGGATTAGTAGAGAATGAATTCATTCAATCTTTCAGCTACAAAATCAACAACTAGAAGCCCATCAATCACAGATAATTATGAAGAAATCACACAATGATCCAGACTATATGATATGGATTTCATCATGGTATATGATATCTCACTTCCAGGCAACACTCATATCAATATGATGAAGAGTAAGGTTCTCCATATCTGGACATTGTTTTCTTGTAGATTGAACTCCATTGTTGACAATAACTTGATCAATATAATAACTGATTACCTATATAACTTTCAAGTTATTCGGTAGGTACATAGGTGATGTAATTTTTGACCTAGAGTTAGCAACTTTTTGAAACAATGAGTATACAGAGTGATTCGTAGAACTAGAATTAAGATGTTTCATGTTTCCATAGTTGTGATATGTATTGGTTGTGATCATGGCAATAATATACACACATGGATATTTTCAGTTCTTGTTTTTGTATGGGGTATTTATACTGCTATAGTTTCCTGGAAATAACTGTGATATCAGAATGCCATCTCATAGATTTTTATGTAGTTATTCAACAACTTCAGGTAAGGAGTGAATTCCACATTTCTGTTTTACCCAGAGGATTCACAAAAAACTTGGAGACCTCAATTCTGTTTTTAGAAGTTCCACATTTTTTAACTAGTTTGAAAATAAAGAGAGTGATGCAAATCTGAGTGAAAATAAGATACGTTGCTTTCCAAGTGATGATATAAACTGGAATACCTATCAAAAAACCTATTTTCACTGAGATATGTGCATTACCCTGTATAATCTTTGACAAACCTAGTTGAAAAATGGGACATCAAAAAACAGAATACTATGAATATTGAATTCTTTCAACCCCGTTAACCAACGGCCCTGAAAAACTCCTCTATCGGGGGAATGAAAATACTCAAGCGGCCAATTAATGGCAATCTCTGAAAAGTCTCAATCGGGCCGAAGATATGCCATGAATGCAGTACATTTGAGTAGGTACTTGCTTCTGCCCACCAGAAGCCCTGCAACGTAATAAGCGGCATACTGATGGCTCTAGTGAGGCGGTCGGCTGTTGGCCGCCGGGACACGGGCTAGCCGGCCCAATTTAGTTGTACAATAGAGGACCGCTGTTACCGCTCGCCGGCAAGTTTCATTGTACCTTTAGAGGGCCGCAAAAATCATGTTTGCTGGGTAATTATTACCTCATTATAAAAATAATAGATTAAAGGACGAATATTTTTCAATTTGTTTCCTTTTCAATATTGAATTCTTCATATTCATGCGCATTTGCGTCATTTTGGAACATTAAACTCAATTTCACCTTTTAGCCAGATTCAGGTTGAACCTTATGGGTCAATTCCCACTCATCATATTAGCTTGTGAAAAAGTAACAATATGCCTGCAGTTATAACTGACAAAATTCAAAGAAGTTTATTGTTACAGTGAGTTTTACTAAGAGCTACTCGATAAAACAATTCTCAGGAAATCAGTATGTAATTCTGTTTTGAAAAATGCTTTTTCAGTACTGATCTATTTGTGAAAATACACTAATTCTACTATATCAAAAAAATCTTTCCAAATACCTTTTCTATTAATGGCAATTCGGTGTGTTCGAAGATAATAAAATTCATTCGTATGTATGATACTTAGTCGTAGGAGAATAAGCCCAAAAATCGTCTATTTGGGTGCATTAATTATTTCAATGTATTTTTAAGAAAATATCATTGTTAATCGAAACATATCTAGAATAGACTATCTACTTATTCAAGACAAGCAGAGAATATTGTCACTCCGAATTATTCGTAATAAATATATGTAGTTATATAGTATTGAGACGTTATCAAGAAACCAAATGTTTTCTTCATAGGTCCAGTGAATCGAACCGTAACATTTGAACTTTCCTTAATTTGGAGATGTTCGATTCCATGACTGGCAATTCGGTGTTTCTGAATGTAATAAACTCCATTCGTATGTATGATACTTGATTGTTGAAAAATAAGCCCAAAAATCGTCCTGAATTTGTAGCATGTAAATATTCACTACTGATGTATATTTGGTCTGATTCTATACTATTCTGTACTGCTGAGCACATCTGACAGGATATTTTGTCACAATAACATGGTTAACGTTTTTCAATAACATAAATTGAACTCAATCTGCTTCATATTATTTAATTATTCTCAAACCTGATATGTGGATACACACCTGAGATTTCACACTGTACATATAATAAAAATACAATTTCTATAAATACATTGATATCTCTTGCTATATCTGCTTTGTTGTGATCCAAGTAGAAGGGTGATTCAGATGGTTTTTACAGGAACTTATCTGAAAGAGATAAATAATATAAAGTGATATGAAATACCATTTCAGAGACATTGTCATACTCACTTTTCACACTGCTATTTCCACTTGAAACTTCATCACAGTAGGACAATAGGTATTGGATTTTCCAGGAACGCTGATGCGGATGGTTTCACTAGGAATCGACCATGGTGAATCAATTAACTTCGTTTGGCATTATTTTCTTGATTGATGCATTTGATAAATTCAGGTTGATGTTTTGATTTTGTTATTTCGCTTTACGTCAATTAGCTGTCGGTCATGACACCATGTCAACAGTGTCAAACTTGTCATGCGCCAAACGCCGATTCGGATTGATATGTCCTTAGATCATCATCGTCGAACCAACAAGACGAGTATTTGTGAAGAAAGGTGTGACGTCATTTTAGTCATCAATTCTGATTGGTTCAGATAGTCATCTGGGAAGAATCAAGTCTCTGGAGGGAGTAGCGATAACGTCTTTTATTTTGGATATTCAAATTTTCCGCCAATTTGAAAAGCGGAAACCGTTAAGTTGTTCTCGAAGTTTCTGGAAATTTGGAGAAGGGATTTCCTTTCTGGTCGTGAGACGAGAGCTCACTTCAGAAAATTCTTCGTGGTGGTCAAGTGCCATTTTTGTGGTGTGAACCGGCTTCTGAAGTCCTGTACCGCCTGGCGTTCTGGATCACATCAGGATATCCTGGATTTGCTGCTGATCTACAAGGACTGCTGGACTCTACAGATTTTTCTGGTTTTGGTTTAAGAGGCAGGATCTTCATGGTTCATCACCCAGGCAGCCACGTGCCTACCTGCATCGTCATTACGACCATTTCAATCCCCAACCCTTCATAGAAGGTGAGTCTCGCTTTATTTCCGCGATTTTTCTCTCTGCAGTCCAGAAATTCAGAACCTCATTTTCATGAAATATTTAAGGGTTTTTTCTACCGGGAGTTTTTTCACCGGGAGTTTTCTACCGGGAGTTCTACAACGGGAGTTATCCTACCCAGGAGCACTATTCTTCCCAGGAGTCATTGCTCGACCAGGATCTGTTAATTCTACAAGGCCTTTGGTGTCTGGAATCTGGAATCTGGATATCGTCCCCTGTTTGTTCCTGATATGATGGATTTTCAAGGTGGAAATACTCTGTCAATGTCATCTGACATCCAGGGATGTGAAGTCAGCACCCCGCTCTCCGCCAATCTTCCCCTCAGAAGCTTCATTTGGTAGCACTGAAGCCATTTATTGCTACTCTGGATAATTGGTGTAGGACACACCATACAGGTTTTTGACATGAAAATATATTTTTATTTTTCATTTTTATTCACTCATATTGCCCATTGCTAGTGTGTATAATGGACCATTTTTAAATCATAGCCAGGTCATAAATTGATGAAATCACACATGAAAGGTACATACTTCCCCTCCACATAGTATACTATGCGCTGGTAGAATTATTCAATATTCAATATTTCTTTAAAATCTGCTATGACTATAAAACGTCCTTACAGGAGCTCTTGATTTTTCAAGTACAATATAAGGTTGGTTTATACATATTTTCATCCACATAATAGCAGGCAACAGTGTATTTTCTTAACAGGAAATCGGTATCTAATATTTTTTTGATTATGCATATTTGTCAAAACCTGTGATATGATATAATGAGTCCTAACATCATAATTAAATGTTTTGGGTATTTGATATGACTGTTTTATTTGTTTATTGGCATGACACTCCAACTCACAACATCTCTAAGGTAAATTTAGGTCTTTTAGTCTGGGAGAACAACTAATATTATTCATTATCTGGTTGCTCAACTTCCCAGGAAACATTTCATATGAATTAAAAGTTGCAGTGGCGCCCATCCTTTTTGTTTAACCTTATGATTGCTAGATAACTGAATTTTTGCTATTTCAACTCATTTTGATAACTCGAACCCATAGTGCCTACTGACGAAGAGCTGCCGTTCGCAAATGCACCTATTTTTTCATAAAAGTAGGGCTGCAAATTGAAAAAATTGTTCTAAAATTGTTCTATCCGTCGTTCGGTTGCTCCCTTACGAGCAACCCTCAGAAGTCTTCGAGAGTCTTGTGCGAGCAAGGAATGACGGGGGCCTTACCTTTTAACGTGTGAACCCAAACACTTTCTCGGGCCATCAGAAAAATTTCTGCAGTCGATGGGACTCGAACCCACGACCGGCTATAGCGAATGAGGATTAGAATATAGACACTCTGTTCGCACGGCTACCTGACCCCGTCTATTTTGGAGGCATTAATTATTTCAATGTATTTTTTTAGAAAATATCATTGTTGATCGAAACATATCTATAGAATGGTCTAACCACTTATTGAAGACAAATAGAGAATATGGTCACTCCGAATTATTTGTAATAAATATATGCACTGAGAGGAAACTTAAGATCATAATTGGAAATCTGATAACCGTTATTACGATATCTGCAATAAATAGGAGACAGATGTGTTCATTTGCTACCATGGATGAAGTGAATTTTCAGGTGGCTTGTAGTTATGTCAACTTATTCAATTTGCAAACTTGTATAAAAACACCGCTGCTGAATAACTACCACTTGTTCTAGTTTCTATGATAACACAGAGTGTCGAATAGGAATTATTCCCATAAAATGTTGCAGTAACTATCCACTTTACAGTGGTTATTATAGACTATGGTCATAAAACAGCATGTTTCTATTACTGGCACAACCATCTTGAGGTAACGCAGTAATACGTCTAATTTTATTATAGTTATCTGATATCTGCATGAAACCTGACATTCTGACATGCTATTTTAATATAGCTCATTTTCAATGGTATGCATTATGAAACCGTGCTTTGAATTACTGCAATGAAAATAAATATCCTATCCACACTTACTTTTCATGATCCAAAGTTATTGTTTTCAAAAATACGCGTAGTCTCTGAATTGAAATATCTGGGTTCATCTGGAAGTTTTTTGACATCACTCATTGATTTTTTCGGAGAAATATCATCTATATGCATACTAATACTAATTCATTAAGAAATGAGAAATTGAATACTTATATTTACTCTTCCTTCGGAGTTATGATGAAAATTGTCAATAAAACTTCCCTCACATAAACCCAGATATTTTGATTCAGAATCTCATCGATCATTTTGTTTTTCGAAATAAACCAATTTTAGCCTGTGAAAAGTGGGTATTGAGAATCCTTTTTCCATTGCAATAATGCAATGCACGGTCTATTCCACAGCTCGGTTCACAGCCAGCACTAAAACAAAATTTTGCTACATCACACACATTCACCCACAAGACACGGGTCTATCGATTCGGACGATCGAAAGCATTGAACAATAATTGAACACGGGCACCCATGACCGAGTAAAGAAGTGAAAAAGAACGCGATCTGTAGCTTTGTCAGCCCCAAAACTAATGAAAAACTAGAGCGAAATGCGCCGAATTACGGTTGTCGAATGATTGCCTATAATGAACGTCATACATGTCAATTGCTACTGTTATTCGTCAACGTACAATGCTAGAAACCCAAACAGCTATGATTATTGGAACAAACATTATCTGAATTCACCAATGAGCATAATTCACAAAACAAACTATGCCAATAAAAAATCTAAACCCAGTCAACACACGGACATTCGATGGACATCCATTGGACGTCCATTCAGGATATTTGGGATATCCAGAGAATATCCAGTGATATCCGATGTATATCTTATGGACGTCCAATGGACGTGCCGAGTGGAAGGAGTTGGACTTCTATAGGATATCCTTCAGGGACATCCATAAGACATTTTTCAGGGATATCCATAAGATATTGTTCACAAATATCCATAAGACATTTTTCAGGGATATCCATAAGATATTGTTCACAAATATCCATGAGATATTTTTCAGGGATATTTATTACTAAATATCCTTAACAATATAGAACACCATGTATATTATTCCATAATGAATTAGGAACTATTATAACGAATTCAACGGTACCGGATTGGATAGGGTTATTTCAAACGATTACGAAGATATTTTCATTCGAAGTTTTCATATGCTCATTGAGGATATGGAAATGTGAATATCTTCCTAATCGTTTGTAGAAATCCTATCAAACACAGTATCGTTAAATTCGTTATGATAATCCTTAACCGATTATGGAATAAAATACAGGGTGTCCCGTTTGAAAATGCCATCCTCGGTTAAACCAAAAGTGCGGTAAAGCAAGTAGATATGTCGAATAATATAAAATGAACTATAATTCATGACCCCAATTGACGTTTTACTACCTACAATAATGAAAAAGTTATAGGAGTTAACCACCTTGAAAAATCACCAGGTATAGGAGTATGTAAAAAAATAAAATTTATTCAATTGTTGCAAACCGAATAACAAATGTTATAATGTGAATATAAATCAAACTAAATAAAATTTTTTATATATAAAAAACAAGTATACATTCAACAAAGTATAAAATAATAAATATTCTAATTGAATTTGCAAATAACAAAAAATAAAACAGGTCACTATAAGAGAATTAAACAAAGGAAATAAAGGAATACTGTTATGATGTGAATATAAAACTGACTAAATTAAAATATGAATATATAAAAAAGAAGTAAACATGCAAAAAAGTATAAAATAATAAATATTCTTAATGAATTTGCAAATAACTACAAATTAAAACGGGTTACTAAGAAAAATAAATACTTTAAGGAAATTAAAGAATACTATTTGCTTCAGATTCTTGGGGTGTGCTCATACCTCATGAAAGAATTCAATTTACCATGACTTTCGACATGGATGCATTTTTAGACCAATCAGAACGATTCTAGCCATGGAGGTTAATTCGAATTGAATTCAATCTTTTGAGAGATAAATAGAGGAGGCGAGGTGGCCGGATTTGAATCGCGTTATCCCTAGCGCAACAATGAAGCTATTTTCCGAAATGCTGTTAAGGTGAATTCAAGAATTAGATTCTCTTAGATTTTTCCATCTTTCTTTTGGGAAATTTGTCATTCGCGCGAATGCCATATTGATTTATATTTTATTGCTTCAGAATATTTTATTACTATCCATTGGGAAAATACCTACCCAGTTTTTAATTCAGGGATGCGAATATATCTTCTTATGGATCTCCATCTCAATCCCAAGGAAAAAAATGGAGATACAAGTTATTTCTGAAAAATCATATTTTTGTGCGAAAATTGCTATGTTCTTGGGAGATGAGTTTACTGTTATAGTAATTAAACGATACATAACAGTTCACACTCTTTATTTTATACCATTTTAGTCAGACACCATTTTTACCAGTCATGTCGGTAGCAGAGTTCGTGGAAGAGAGAGCTCTTCCTTTCCGTGGTTCTCCATTCTAGTTTACTGCGCATGTGCGCTTACATTAAGGCAGGGTTGCCGTACACTGCACTCTCCCTCACTTATTTGTTGTGTACAATACATATTATTAAAATTTCCTAATACAACATGTCTTGCACATTCCTTAACATCAGTAAATTTCAACATAATTGTATGCCCTTTTATCAATAACAATTATTCTACTGTGAGACCTGTACTAAAATAAAATTTTCCACTTTAAATATGCTCTGCTACCTAACTTTTTGCATATTGCAAAAGTATCATATATGGATGGACAATAATAATAATAATTTTCAAAAATCACAAATAATGTATATGGACAATAAGTAATAATAATTTCTGAACATCACAAATAATATATATATGGACAATATTCACAACACTTTAAAATTTTCCAATTATACATTTACTCTCTCCTTTTTCTACTACCGACATTCTACTGAGTTATGTACTCATTTTATTTCAAACTATTTATCAAATTCCTCTAATTCCTTTCCACAAAGAAAATCTGATAATTTTAGAGGTAATTTTGTTTGTCTTTTTTCTCTAACCTTACAACTACTAGACTGACTAATTTTATTTTCACCTGAAACAATTCTTTGGTCAAATGTATCAACTAATTCACAGCTTTCTGAACTAACACTAGGTAAATTGTTAGAATTTATTATTTCTCTGTCATCATCAATTACAGTTTCAACTTTCTCGCTATTATCATTTTGAGATCTAGATAGAAATTCATTTTCTGAAAAATACTCATCAGATGAATTTTCATCTACCTCAGACTTTTCAGACTCGTCATTATCTCTATTTCGCCCAGACGTGCTTGGACTGTCAGCGTTTGTTGAATGATCATGAGATACGTATATAGGATCATATTTAGAGCCAATTAGCAAATTATCACTATTCATATCCTTCTGTGAATGTTCCCCTAGTTTATCTAGGCTGGTCGATATTATTTGGTTAGCATGGCGTTTCCACACTTTTCCACAAGGAAGTCTACAAATATATGTAACTTTACCAACTTTTCGTTCTATTTCCGCTTTTGTCCAAGATGTTTTTGTTTTATCTCGATAATCTCTCACCATCACTATCTCCCCTTTTTTCAAGATCTTTACCTTTCTCTGAATATTTGTTTTGCTGTCTGTATCATTAATTTCTGACTTCTCATTCAAAATACTCAACCTAGTGCGTACAGAAAAATTATAAACCATTTCTGCAGGAGATTTATTAGTACTTGGATGTATCATAGTGCGGTATGAAATTAAGAATCGAGATATCAAAGTATTTACTGATGTTTCATTATTTTTAGGATCACTGAGAGCTGATTTTATTTTCTGTTTACATGTTTTCACGGAGTTTTCAGCTGGTCCGTTACTTTGCGGATGATAAGGCGGGCTGGTGATATGCCGAATGCCATTCTTTGTTATAAATTCTTTGAATTGTTTTGAGAAAAATGGAGGGCCATTATCACTTATTAAGGTTTTGGGTAAACCCATTCTTGCAAAAATTTCTCGTAACTTGTCTTGCGTTTCATGAGCAGTTGTTCCTTTTACTGGAAATACTTCTAACCATTTTGAGTATGAATCTATTAATACCAAGTAATAATGGTTTTTAATAGGACCAAAAAAATCTACATGAACTCTTTCAAAGACTTTGTTACTTCTGGGCCAGCTTATTGGCTCGTTCTTTTGAGAATGATTTTTATTTTCCAAACATATGGTATACAACTTTTTATCAGATTACAAATGTCATCGTCTATTTTGGGCCAATATATACAAGATCTAGCTAAAGTTTTGGTTCTGACAATCCCAAAATGACCTACATGTAATTCATTCAATAAAGATTTTCTTAACACCTTGGGAATGACAATTCTATGTCCCCACATTATAATACCTTCATGTGCTGAAAGTTCATCACGTTTATTGAAATATGGTTTTAAATTTTCTTCAACTACTTTTGGCCAATTATTATTTTCGATAAATTCTAAAACTTTCATCAACTCACTGTCAACCATGGTTTGATTTCTAATTGATTCATTATCAATAGGCCATGAACTTGACTCATTTATGAAATTAATGTATAAACCCTTATCGGTGTACTCCTCTGAATCTGTCTTTATTTTTAGAGGCATTCTTGACATAAAGTCTGCTAAAGGATTATCTACACCCCGTATGTGTTGGATAGAATAGTCAAATTCAGATAAATACATTGCCCAACGTTGCAATCTATTTGCTGCCATTTGAGGCAAACCTTTATTTTCCCCAAATAATGTCACTAATGCTTTATGATCTGTTCTTAATATGAATTTATTTCCTATTAAATACTGATAAAATTTCCCTACACTGTACTTGATAGCTAATGCTTCTTTTTGAATGGTACTGTATTTTTCTTCACTAGGCATAAGCGTTCTTGAAACGCAAGCTATGACCTGTTCCTGATTTCCCTTCAAGTGTGATAATACCCCACTTATGCCTGTATTTGATGCATCTGTTGTTAAATATATTGGTAAATCTGGATCAAAGTGTGATAAGCACATATCTGATGCTATTACCTTCTTTACAGATTGAAAAGCTTTGTCACAATTATTAGTCCACTCAAATTTCACATTTTTTTTTAATAGATCATAAATAGGTTTCATTAAATCAGTAGAATTTGGTATGAATTTATGATAGTAATTTAATAAACCTGCAAAGCTACGAACTTCATTTATATTTGTTGGTCTTGGGGCATCTACAATGGCTTTTATTTTGCTATCTGATTTTCTTATTCCCTCCTTTGATATTTTATGACCTAAATATTCTATTTCATTTTTGAAAAATTCGCACTTTTCTTTCTTTACAGTTAATCCTGCATTTTGAAGTTTACTAAATACTTTTTCTAGATTTTCCAAATGTTCTATGTTGTCTTTTCCAGTCACTAGTATGTCATCTAAAAAGTTTACGACTCCGTCCATATCTTGAAATAAACTTTCTACATTTTTCTGGAAAATACTACTAGCAGATTTTATTCCAAATGCTAATCTGTTTACTTTGAATAAACCTCTATGAGTATTCCATGTTAAAAGCTTACTAGTTTCCTCATTTACTGGAAATTGGTTATACGCCTTCACTAAATCAATTTTAGGAAAATGGACTCCTTTGTTCAACTTTGCATGAATTTCTTCTATTCTTGGTAAAGGGTATTTAAAATCTTCTAAGTGTTTATTCAAGGTAGTTTTATAATCCCCACAAATTCTAAGTTGACCCCCTTCTTTCAAAATTGGTACAAGTGGAGTTGCCCATTCACTACTTTCTATATTCTAATTTATTTAATTCTTGATCAATTTTGTCTACATAAGCTAGAGGAACATTTCTATATTTGCAATAAATAGGGATAGAATTTGGTTTGAGTTTCAATGATATTTCTAAAAACTTGAATTTCCCAATATTATCCTTGAATATTTCCGAATATTTGCAAATTAATTTATTTACCTCATCTTCCTTATTTACAAAATTTACCATCTCAATCCTCATATCAAATGCCTTGATCCAATCACGTCCTAGCAAATTTGTACCTCCATTTTGTACTATGAAGATCTTGACAGGTCTGGAAAGTCCTTGGTATGCTACGTCTACCATCAAATACCCTCGAGGAGTAAAGATACTTCCATCATAACCTCTCAATGATATCGCTTCGTGTTGAATCCTGCAATTTGAAAAATATTTAGCATATGTTGTGTCATTTATTGCACTCACTGCTGAGCCAGTGTCAATTAACATGGAAAAAGGGATATTGTTCAACAAAACATCAATTTTGAATGGATCTTTAACCTCAATTTCATTAATATTCATTACCTGGTTTTCATCTATAGTTGTACAATAAAATAAATTTTCATCATCACACTCATCTTCTTCATGAATATAGTTAATTCTCTGATCATTTTTATAGCATATTTTCGAAAGATGTCCAATTCTTTTACATATGCCACATTTATAATCTTTATAATAACAAGTATCACTCTGGTGGTTTTTATGACCACAATGTTTACAATTTTTATTAAACGATTTACTTGAGGATCTACTATTTTGAAATCTAGATTTATTACTAGTTACATTACCGACCGAATTCTTGTGTCTCAGCTGGTTCTTCGCATCATTCTGTGGTGGCTTGCTGCCACTGGATTGCTTCCAAGGAGCCTCCCTCACCTGGTGCTTATTGCTTCTTGGCGGGACATTTGAAACGTAGTTCAGGCTACTCTTGCTGCTGTCCATATTACTCGTCACAGATTCAACTTGAACCGCTAATTTTACCATTTCTTCCAATGATTTGGTAGTGCTCTCCTCGCTTTTTCTGTCCAGAATTCGTCCACTGCACATTCCAGTTACAAATCGATCCTTGATTTTATCTGTCAAATTTTCTCCAAATTCGCAGTTTATCGCGGCACTACGCATCCTAGCGTAGAATTCGTTTATGGATTCTTCTGATGATTGACTTATTTGATAAAACTTCCTTCTTTCACGCCACACATTTATTTGTGCACTGAACTGCGATTTAATTAGGTCACAGAGTTGAAGGAATGTTTTAGATTTGGGCAGGTCTGGAAATGCTAAGTCTCTAAGTAACTTGTACGTGGAAGTCGAAATTGAGCTCAATAATACGGCCACTTTTAGATTTTCTTCCGTTACCTGGTTAGCTGCAAAATGTTGCTCCAGCCTTTCTAGATATATTTGCCAATCATCGGTCTCTGGTGAAAATTCCATGAATTTTGGTGCTGCTTTCGTCGCCATCTTATTTCCTACACGAGGTCGGCGTGGTCACGTTTTATATCTAGTATATGTATTATACAATACTTTTTATATCCTCGTCGCCAGTTGCTATGTTCTTGGGAGATGAGTTTACTGTTATAGTAATTAAACGATACATAACAGTTCACACTCTTTATTTTATACCATTTTAGTCAGACACCATTTTTACCAGTCATGTCGGTAGCAGAGTTCGTGGAAGAGAGAGCTCTTCCTTTCCGTGGTTCTCCATTCTAGTTTACTGCGCATGTGCGCTTACATTAAGGCAGGGTTGCCATACACTGCAAAAATGTTGAAGAACAAAAGTTATTTTGACATAAATATGATTTTATGTTTTCTTTGGATATCTTATGGCTATCCATAAGATATCTTCTGATGGATATCCGCTATAAATCCATGGATGAATATCTCATGGATGTCCATCTGAAGACCACAAGAAAGTAAATATATGAGAGCTATTTTCGAGTGATTGAATATTTTTGTACGAAAACATTGAACAACAGAGAAAAATTCCAAACTGTGGTGTTGTTGTTTATTTGAATTCATACTTGCATCGGATATCTTAATTGTGGCTATAAACATATTATACCTATATAACAATAGTTATATGATGGAAAACTACCTTTGAATTTCTAATAAACATGTGTGATTTGCATGTGATATTTGTGATGATTCGTATTGTTTTGAACATTCTCAATTAACAATTTTTGTTCGCTAGACGAACATCTTATGGACGTCCATAGGTGATCCGCATCAGAATATCCATTTGATATCCTCTGACGGATATCCTATGGATATCATTTTCATGTCCCAGGATATCCCGACCTGAAATGGACTTGAGAAGGATATCCATAGGTTATCCTGTGTTATCTGGGAATAGACTAGAATTTATAAAATTCTCATAATGTCATAACACACCTGCGTTATGATGGTAGCAAATGTCCATTGAATGTTATTAAAAATGGTTTAAGAAAGCGATTTTTATAATTACAGAATGGAGAGAATACTGTTGTAATAATAAAACGATCAGGAATAGGAGATTTCTTTATAATGGTTATCACAATCAGAGCTGGTAGATATTTTTAATATCCAGTCGTTTCTCTCAGTGTGTAGTTAGTATTGAGACGATATCAAGTAAGTAACCAAATGTTTTCTCCATGATAATCAGAAAATCATTCTCTACCTGTACTAAGTTTTCTATATTGATGAAGGAATCAGTATTGAATGGGATGAGTTGATATGGTGCATAGCTTTCATGAGTGTTGAATATGGTTGTTTCGAATATACCTATACCAAAACCTTCTCTTCCTTTCCGCCTATATGATATAGAGATTCCTGATTTTACGAATGAGGAATCAAATATATTACTGATTCTATTTAAGTAAATGAATTCCAATTTGAAATGAATGTACCAATAACTAGTTACCTGAACCTTGGTTTAATCATAACGAACGCTAGATATTTGAAAAATATATTCATTATATGATATTGAAATTCATCGACCACCATTCAATCCACTTCAATTAACCCCAAGGATAATTCTTGAGAGAAAAAATTTTGAAATCGAAAACTGGATAAATCTTTGGGATAAAATAACCATTATAAAAAACATGTAAAAATATTTTTTTTTATTTCAACACCCTGTATCTCCAAAATGAAGCATTTCCGAACACAAGTTCATATATAGACAGTTTTTCTTCAAATTTTCTCAAGGATATGTCACTCGAATATTTCAACGTACTTGAGTTACACCATTGTATATGTAGCGTTTTTTGTTTAAATTGTGGTTCTTCCTTTTCGAAAAAATCCTAATTGAATCTAGTGAACTACAAAAAAAAAACCAATTTTCTTCTCAATAACGGTCGCAGATGCGTAAAAATTATATGAGACAAAAAAGTTTTCAAACAAACCAAATAACTCATTTCGTATCTCAATATCTACACTTCATGTAGATTCTCACAATTACTCGACATACTGTATAATCTGAACCCTGAAAACGTAACCTCCCAGATAACACAGGATATCCTATGGATATCCTTCTCAAGTCCATTTCAGGTCGGGATATCCTGGGACATGAAAATGATATCCATAGGATATCCGTCAGAGGATATCAAATGGATATTCTGATGCGGATCACCTATGGACGTCCATAAGATGTTCGTCTAGCGAACAAAAATTGTTAATTGAGAATGTTCAAAACAATACGAATCATCACAAATATCACATGCAAATCACATGTTTATTAGAAATTCAAAGGTAGTTTTCCATCATATAACTATTGTTATATAGGTATAATATGTTTATAGCCACAATTAAGATATCCGATGCAAGTATGAATTCAAATAAACAACAACACCACAGTTTGGAATTTTTCTCTGTTGTTCAATGTTTTCGTACAAAAATATACAATCACTCGAAAATAGCTCTCATATATTTACTTTTTTGTGGTCTTCAGATGGACATCCATGAGATATTCATCCATGGATTTATAGCGGATATCCATCAGAAGATATCTTATGGATAGCCATAAGATACCCACTGAGCAAGGAACATCCCGGGAATGTTTGGTAACGTTAATTTCTTGTACCTTTGGTGACCTTTTTGAGATTACATCTTTTATAAGTGATAATAACATATTTCTGGGACGTTTTAATTCGTCTCTTATTTGGGCTGACTCTGCTACATCCCCAGATACACATCGCTGTTTCGTAACAGTAAACTGACCTATGCACGTCTATGTGATCTTATTTGAGTCAATATTCCAACGCCTTCTCCAAAGTATTCTTATTTCATCCACAGAACATTTTATGTGACGTACTTTCATCATTTTCCGTGGGACTATTATCACGAACTTGATTCGAATCAGACACGTATCTTTCTCACTTTGTGCTATTTTGCTAATATTCGCCATTTTGAGAGATGATGCTGTCGTGGTTATGACGGACGGCGTGGTTTGTGTTGTGTTGTGTTTGATGTGTCTCACAATAAAGCGTGAATTTTGACTTTTGAGGTAGACTAATAGTCAAGAAAATCAAGTGGAAGTGCGTTTTTTGGAAAACATGGTGAGATAGGTGAGTTGAATTACCAAAATCATAATTTTCTGTTTATGTATCAGCACACAGTTGTCTGATTCATAATGGCTTCAGTCATAATTTATTGTCGAGTATCTTCCTCAGTGAATATATAATTATGTGATAAATATAACTACAAGCACACAAGTCCTCTATTATTGTTCCTCTCTTTGTTTCAAATGAACTCAGTAATATTATTTGATTTTTGGGGTTAGGTCATACGCAATATAGAAAAATGTATCACCAAATAGCTATATAGGTATATCAGTGACCAACAGGCTCCCTCAGAATAGTTTGATTCATGTCATTCACGGAAGCTTTCATTGGAATATATCAATGTCTTCAAGTACTACATTGTTTACAGGTCAGTACTTATGAAGTTTCCTCGGAACCTGATGGATACCTACATTACTAGAACATGCGTGAGCTCTGGACAAACCTACCCTGCTCTGACCTACTTTAGTAGAAATGATGGAATACACATCTGCTGTTTGTAGTCGGGGCTTGTTTTGCGAAAAGTCAAATTCTAGAAGCATATTTCATGTAACAATTGGATAAATGACGTTAACCCCCTATTTCGACCCCGCTGAATCCGAAAATACCGTTTATCAAGTCGAAATTCCAACCGGAAGTGAGATATTCAATATGGCGTCCGAAATACCCCTAA
Source organism: Phaedon cochleariae (assembly GCA_918026855.4). Classification (NCBI taxonomy): domain Eukaryota; kingdom Metazoa; phylum Arthropoda; class Insecta; order Coleoptera; family Chrysomelidae; genus Phaedon; species Phaedon cochleariae. The sequence continues at coordinate 34,263,124 of OU896712.1, read as the reverse complement.
AATCTAATTTTTTTTCTACTTTCGGTCAGCTATACGATTGAGGTGTCGATGTCTATCTATGTTTTCGGGGGTGTAAAATACGATGAGACACTCAAAAAATTATTTGGAGCATTGAAAGTTCATCGAATGATCAAATTTTGACGAAATAGACCAAAATTCCAAAGAACTTGTGAAAACGTGTTGCATAATGTATATGCTTACATACGCTTTCGAGGGTGCTCAATAAGTTTATGAGCCAAAAAAGCATTCGAACATTGTCCAAGCCTTCATTTCTTATATTTCGAGAGAGCCCCTTGCAGCCACGAGTTCCAAATTCGGAAAATGAATTGGGAATAGGTGGCAAAGTCATCAGGATTGGGACATATCGTCCATCAACAATTTTCCAGCCGTAATTATTCGGGTCTTATAAATCAGGATACTGATCATGGGCCTTAATCCACACTAGTATCTGAACATAACATTAACATCCTTCGATTTGTTCAATTTTCTTTTACCTGGAAGTAGCACCGGAGAATGTGTTGACGGAGGGCATCAGTGGTAGATGGCGAAAAGCATTCGCACTGTCCAAAAAATTGCAACATGGGCTGCGCCTGCCGTTGTAATGTCCGGTCCAACTCAAAATAAAAATGGTAGTAGTATCGAAACGGCTAATAGTTCTTAATCACCATTTGTCTCAGAAAAGGGACGCAACAAACCTTGTATAAAGCTTGCACCACAAACTGTTCAACCAAACGGAGATCATCGGGGGCTAGATCGGGAGTTTTTACAAGCTGACTGAGGACTTTACAGTAGTTTTCTTCTATGTACTTGCTTCCACCGTTCTGTTTTTGTGACTGACGCTAACTTAAATGTAGTATCACATCCAGTGATTGCGTGGAAAGCCATCAGGTTTTTTATCTGTTGTGGTGCAAGTTTCTTACATAGTTGGTGAATTGAAATATACTCCATGCGTAAAAACCGAAAGAGAGGCTGTTGTTGTTTCTGTTAAAGACACTAGTGTGATTTCATTATTCATCTATCACTTTGAAAGAATGAAATGCAAGGAATGCTGGGTGATGTGTGGTACTTCCCGAGATAGAAAGTATATTCCAATTCATGAACTATGTAGAAAGCTCACATCACAACAGATCAAAAACCTGATGGATTTCCACGCAATCACCGAATGTGATACTAAATCTTGATGAGGGTCTGCCACAAAAACAGGACGGTGGAAGCAGTACATTGAAGAAAACTACTGTAAACTCCTCAGTCAGCTTGGAAAGACTCCTGATATAGCCCCCGAGGATCTCCGTTTGGTTGAACAGTTTGTGGTGCCAGCTTTATACAAGGTTTGTTGCGTCCTTTTTCTAAGACACATGGTGAATTAGAACTGTTAGCCGTTTTTATATTAATATCATTTATATTTCAAGGTGGACCGGACATTACAACGGCAGACGCAGCCCGTGTTGCAATTTTTGGGACAGTGCGAATAATTTTTGCCATCTACCACTGATGCCATCCATCAACACATTCTTCGGTGCCACTTCCGGATAAAATTAACAAGAAGAAAAAGAAAATAGAAAAAATCGAGGGATTTTAATTTTAGTCTGTTTTCTTTTTAGGTACTTACTAGTATGTGGTTTAACGCCCATGATCAGTATCTTGATTCACCAGACCCGATTAATTGCGGCTGGAAAATTGGTGATGGACGGTAAGTCCCAATGTTGATGACTTTGCTACCTATTCCCAAGTCATGTCCCGAATTTGGAGCTTGTGGCTGCATGGGGCTCTGCGACCACTGCGGCACGAAGTAGTGTGGCTGCAGGGAGCCGAATGGAGCAGAAAAGATGAGGAAGACTACTAATAGTGAACTTTTTTTTTTCGAAATATAAGAAATGAAGGCTTGGACAATGTTCAAATGCTTTTTTGGCTCATAAACGTATCGAGCACCCTCGAAAACCTATGCAAGCATGTACATTATACAACACGTTTTCACAAGTTCTTTGGAATTTTGGCCCATTTCGTCAAAATTTTATCATTCGATGAACTTTCAAAGCTCCAAATCATTTTTTGAGTGTCTCATCATATTCTACACCCCCGAAAACATAGACATCGACATCTCAATCGTATAGCTGACCGAAAGTAGAAAATAATTTGATTTTAGGGGTATTCTGGACGCCATCTTGAATATCTCACTTCCGGTTGGAATTTCGACTTGATAAACGGTATTTTCGGATTCAGCGGGGTCAAAATAGGGGGTTAACAGCATTTATCCAATTGTTACATGAAATGCTTCTAGGATTGTAACAGAGGGCTTTTTTTGGAATTTAGCCCCGACTATTGCCTGGGAAGTTCAGGTATGAAAAAGTGAAATGCATATAGTAGGTAATGTAAATTTATTACTTAGGTATGGTATATATTTCAGAATCCAAGTATCTGGGATTTCATTCAATCAAAAATAGAGAAATTTGGGGGACACAAGAATTAGTAAGTCCTTTATTCTTGAAAGGTGTATGAAAAAATGATGACAACATGAAAATCAACTCTTACATTGGGCTAGAACACTCTAAAATCCACCCACTGCCACAGAGGAGGGTGAAAGTTTCGAAAATCAAGAACACACCATCAGGAAGGGAACTAATCGAGGCAGAATCAAGGTAGGATGATATGAATATTTGATGCTGATATTGTGTATTACAATTGTTTGGTGTTTCAGGTGCATTTCATGAAATCCTCAGCCTTGAAATAGATTCGCCCATAGAATCATAAAACTGAAGTGACATACGTGCCCACTAAACATTGTAATTTACACCAATTTACAGCAACTATGATAGTTTTCTACAATTGAAATCTTTCTCCGCGAGTTAAATGAGAATTTACTGTAAATTTGGTTATTTGCAACTTCCATTCGAAAATTGCCTGTAAGATGATTTTTAGAAAGTTTTCAAAAATGAGCTTATTGTAACTTGAAAAAAATGAACTTACCACCACCTCGATATGAGAGTTGGCGTTAAACTTTCAGTATGTAACTTCACTAGTGAAAGTTTATAGTAAAATCATTTTTATCAATTTACCACAAGTAACACTCTACAAATTTATCATAAGTTTCCATTAAGCTTATATGTATCACGTGATACAATTCGGATGCATGCGCAAGCGCAATAATTGTCTCTCTGTTCTCCTTCTTCACCTCTCTGCCATCTTGTTTTGTCTTTGCCAGTGAGTTGTGATGAGTTTTGGTGTTGGTGCGCTGTGTGATTATTTCTTATTTTCTTAACAAATTACCTATCGAATGTTCGGAATTCAATAACCCTTCTAAAGAAGATGATAGTTAAGCAGAAATGGCGGTAAGTGAATCATATTTCATTATCTTAATCATCGTGACTCTTTCATGAACCAGAAATAATTTAAGACTTGATACAGGTGGAAGAAAAATTGTGAAATATCAATAGACGTAATTACGATATATGATTATAACCGTCATGGAAACTTTTCCTATGAATATTTTCATCGTGCTTCCTTCTAACCAACCATTATAACACAATTTTGTAAACAAACATCTCAGATATAGGTACCTAACCTGTAAATGCTAAACAGAGATTGTCAAAAATGTTTCAACATTCATGATGCTCTTTTGTTTTCATTTTCTACCTCCATGTTTTTGATGGTAGGTATAGGCACAGATTAAGATTTGTTAATCTGTGGTATAGGTATTCATATTTAATATTACTGACTTTATAAAAGCTTGTTTCAAATACCTATACCTCTACTTATCTCGAAAACCGTGAGGTTTTTAGTGAGGTCAAGTTGTTGTTTTCTGATAGGTTAGGAACTTGTCTATTATGACCCAAGCATGGTTTTCTGGATACTCTATATATACAGGGTGGACCATTTTAATCTATTATGGATATAATAGTTCTTTCCGGAAGCCGCTAACAAAAAAATGGCTTTGACAAAAGTTGAAGGGTTCAATGGGGGCCAAAGAATGGCCCTACTCACAACCCACCTCAGGGCACCCATACGGCCCTGGGATATGAAATTTTTTTTCCATGGGAACCCAATTTTTTCACAACGGATTCTTGTTCTACGGAGAAAATAAAATAAAATGTTTAGCAAATTTTTATTTGCGCCCCTTAAAGGGCCCCAAATTTCTAATTTTGGTATTTGAGTTGGAGAAAACAAAGAATCATACTTCATTCATGTAATTCGTTAACCAGATTGAGGGTTTGCTTAAAAACATAAAGTAGTGCCAAAGTAGATTAGCAGGAAGGCCTAATTTTCTCCAACTCATATACCAAAATTAGAAATTTGGTGCCCAAATGAAAATTTGCTAGACATTTTTTTTTTTTCACCGTAAACAAGAATCCGTTGTGAAAAAGTAGGGTTCCCATTGACAAAAAAATTCATCTCCGTATGCGGGCCTGGGAGGGGGGGGTTGTGAGTAGATCTATTATTTGGTTTCCATTGAACCCTTCAACTTTTGTGGAAACCATTTTTTTGTTAGCGGCTGCCGGAAAGAACTATATTATCCATAAATAGATTAAAATGGTCCACCCTGTGTATGAATATAACAATTCTGAAACATTGAGAAAAAAATAGGTAATTTTTTTCACAATCATTCCAGCTGATATCTATTCATTTCTTTTCAGAATCTGTTCGAGCATCATATCCCAACATGGATGATAGCTTTTTGAGAAGATAGTGATGATTTGATTCCATTATGCTTAAACGAGATTTATTAGAAAAATTTACAACTGAAAAAGCCTTTATCCTCCATACTCATAAAACTAATGTTTTAGTTTCTACTAGAATTTTTAATAATTTTTTATGAATAATCGTTATTTTTATTTGTAAAGATGATATAAAATTGAATAAAAATATATCAAAAAATGTATTGCTTCAATAGTGGTATTATCATCTCTTATCTTGAATTGTATTAATTTCGTTCTAATAATATGATTGGTAGAAACAATTATTTGCATGTGGAAATACTCTTGATACTGACAAAAGCCCGTGTATAATGTCATCAAATTTGATCAAATTATTTGATATAATGCCATATTCTTCAATTCATCCGAATGGAACATTGTCGAATGTTTTTCAAGAATGAGATGAAAATGGCGTCACTTCAAACAAATTTGATGAAATTGTTGGCCTTTTTTATCAGTATAAAAAATATTTTCAAATTTTGCACCAGCCTACCAAAGTGTAATTTCAATGCAAATTCAGAATTAGCTCTTCTATAACTCATTATCCACTCGCCCTGATTTTGTCGTAAGTATTACTGGTATTTACAACACCATATAAAACAATTAACCTGCGAGTTTATCATCAGCTCAAGATACAATTTTCGTGAAAATTGCAGAGAGTTCTCAAGTGACAGCTATAATTTTTTGCAAGTTTACTGCAAATTATCTGAGAATTCGCAAAATAATCATTTAGAGTAAACTCACTGGAACTTCGGTATGAGCTGACATTCAATTTTCTGACAACTTCCCTCATGTAAGTTTCCATTGTGAATTCCGTAGGAGGAAGATGCCATCTCTGAGTTAACTTGCTGCAAATTGAATGTGTAATTTACACTCGCAAAAATGTACTTGCTGAAAATTTGCAGTAAATTGAAATTGTTTAGTGGGTGGAAGGATATAATTATAGTCAATCAAATATCCATTTATTTCCAATTGTACTTCTACCTTACATACATTGATTGAATACATTTCTGAATTTATTTTCCTCCTCTGATAAGTGGGTATTCAGCAATGGAGCTGACTATAGTAAATATCAGGGTGATCCAACATAAATGTTCCCTCTTGTAAATTTAGTCATTTCTGGACCGATCGCAGAATTCAAAAACTATTCGGTATATTTTTTAGCCAGAAAATGTATACTGGGTGTTTCAAAATATATGGGACGCACATCAAGATGTGATAGGGCAGCTCAAAACAATAATAAATGATCCTTCAAAGAATTGACCAGAACTCTTTTGTTTTCAAGTTGTTAAAAATACCTACCATTTTTTATTTCTTCCGATACATTTGAGATGATTGAACCAAGTTTGCTTCATTATACCTATTTATCGTTCTCTGTAGTGGGAGAAATGAGAGGACGCGTCCCACATATCATGAAAAACCCAGTGTGATAAAATCTAGCTATGTGATTATACCAGTATTAGTTTTCAGAATTCACGAATATTGGTCTAGAAATAACCAAGTTACAAGGGTGAACATGTTTGGAGTATCACCCTGTATATTTCGAAAGATCCTAGTAATGTTACAAGAGAGTCAACAATAATGAAACAGGTATGTTATGAAATCGTCCAGGGATATGTACTTTTTACATTCCGAAATGAAGACATGGTACGTGGATGCGTTATCGCAAATACTATTTGAGAATGTACTTTCACTGTAACAAAGCTGTTTCATGACACGTATCAGTTTCGACTCTTACTCAACGTTCTTGCGACGTCCTGCGATATTGTACTGTTGGTGGACATATAACGACTCTAAGATAATCTTTAAGATGTCAATAGCACCAAATTCACAACGTAACAAGGTATCTTGGTTACAATGAAATACCGTTAATAGTATGAGTTTTTGCACAGTGGGTATCCAAAGAAAACATAAAATCATATTTATGTCAAAATAACTTTTGTTCTTCAACATTTTCGCACAAAAATATGATTTTTCAGAAATAACTTGTATCTCCATTTTTTTCCTTGGGATTGAGATGGAGATCCATAAGAAGATATATTCGCATCCCTGAATTCAAAACTGGGTAGGTATTTTCCCAATGGATAGTAATAAAATATTCTGAAGCAATAAAATATAAATCAATATGGCATTCGCGTGAATGACAAATTTCCCAAAAGAAAGATGGAAAAATCTAAGAGAATCTAATTCTTGAATTCACCTTAACAGCATTTCGGAAAATAGCTTCATTGTTGCGCTAGGGATAACGCGATTCAAATCCGGCCACCTCGCCTCCTCTATTTATCTCTCAAAAGATTGAATTCAATTCGAATTAACCTCCATGGCTAGAATCGTTCTGATTGGTCTAAAAATGCATCCATGTCGAAAGCCATGGTAAATTGAATTCTTTCATGAGGTATGAGCACACCCCAAGAATCTGAAGCAAATAGTATTCTTTAATTTCCTTAAAGTATTTATTTTTCTTAGTAACCCGTTTTAATTTGTAGTTATTTGCAAATTCAATAAGAATATTTATTATTTCATACTTTTTTGCATGTTTACTTCTTTTTTATATATTCATATTTTAATTTAGTTAGTTTTATATTCACATCATAACAGTATTCCTTTATTTCCTTTGTTTAATTCTCTTATAGTGACCTGTTTTATTTTTTGTTATTTGCAAATTCAATTAGAATATTCATTATTTTATACTTTGTTGAATGTATACTTGTTTTTTTATATATAAAAAATTTTATTTAGTTTGATTTATATTCACATTATAACATTTGTTATTCGGTTTGCAACAATTGAATAAATTTTATTTTTTTACATACTCCTATACCTGGTGATTTTTCAAGGTGGTTAACTCCTATAACTTTTTCATTATTGTAGGTAGTAAAACGTCAATTGGGGTCATGAATTATAGTTCATTTTATATTATTCGACATATCTACTTGCTTTACCGCACTTTTGGTTTAACCGAGGATGGCATTTTCAAACGGGACACCCTGTATTTTATTCCATAATCGGTTAAGGATTATCATAACGAATTTAACGATACTGTGTTTGATAGGATTTCTACAAACGATTAGGAAGATATTCACATTTCCATATCCTCAATGAGCATATGAAAACTTCGAATGAAAATATCTTCGTAATCGTTTGAAATAACCCTATCCAATCCGGTACCGTTGAATTCGTTATAATAGTTCCTAATTCATTATGGAATAATATACATGGTGTTCTATATTGTTAAGGATATTTAGTAATAAATATCCCTGAAAAATATCTCATGGATATTTGTGAACAATATCTTATGGATATCCCTGAAAAATGTCTTATGGATATTTGTGAACAATATCTTATAGATATCCCTGAAAAATGTCTTATGGATGTCCCTGAAGGATATCCTATAGAAGTCCAACTCCTTCCACTCGGCACGTCCATTGGACGTCCATAAGATATACATCGGATATCACTGGATATTCTCTGGATATCCCAAATATCCTAAATGGACGTCCAATGGATGTCCATCGAATGTCCGTGTGTTGACTGGGCCATGTTTTGAATTCAATCTGATCATCTCGAAAACTAAAAGAGCTATAAAAAAATTCGTGGGTTGGTACTAATTAATTAGTATGAATTAAGCCAGTGATTCAATTCGTGAATTAATTACTTTTCTGATAAAGATTTCAAACAAGTAAGTTGCATATTATGTATTTTTTTATTATTCAATCAATCAATATAGTTTCAGTTTGTTTTGCGAAAATTGCTTTCTTGTTATATTGTATAGCGTGGCTGGAATTCGGGCCTCATCGGTAAACCGTAAGAGATACGATACAGGGTCGGTTGGATTATGCATGATTCCACTTCTAACAAAATGCTGTTTCTTAACTTGAAAATTCCAAATATTTTCGGAGACATAAACGAAAAAATTCAAAATTTCCTAAAACCTAAATTTTTTTCATTTGAAGAAATTATTCGAAATGAACGACAGTTTATCATGAACACCCTACAAGTTCGTGTTTTCAGATTTGAAATCCGACGTTTCGTTTTCCAGAAACCATTATAAATTTATTATTTTCAAATACGGAGCTGGATTTTTCATTTGATTTTTTTACACCTCCGTATATCCTGAAAGCTATGAGCTATCACACATTTTTATTTTTCGAATGTTTCGTTTACAAAATCTGTAATTTTCTGTAATCTTGATACTGAATTTTGGAACACCCTAGCTTATATATAGTATTAGGTATATATCGGCAAACAAAAATAATTATTCACGATGGATTTGAGTTTCGTAATTTTTAAAAGGATAATAATATAAAAAACTTGAAATAATAATTGATGAGAAGCAAAATACTCATATTTCGTAATGAAAAACAATGCTTGAAGAAGGTATACTGACCATTCAAAATTATTATCTCACATATAATATTCCTGGACATTATGCAGTTCTGCTTTCTATAGCGGCAACTGCATCGACAGGTTTACCTATGATTCAAGGTCAGGATTATAACGGCGCACACGCGATTCATGTGAAGAGTGAAAGTTGCTGTTATTGTAATTATATTGGCAGGTATTTGAACCAGGAATATCAGTGAAATAATAAACAAAAGAGTCATCGAATGATAACGAGAAAGAAATAAAATTCAATATTCTTTATTCAAATCAGATTTCATATTTTTCAAATATAAAAAATATTCTCCTAATATAGTCTCTTTCGTATTCATTAGGTACAGTATGTTCATTTTTATTCAAAATATTCTGAACATACAAATTAGATGTGCCTAGTCTTCCTGATGTTGGAAATGTATTCTGAATGAAATGAAATAACGAGAAAAAACAATATAAACTGATGAAACAAATGAACCCAAGCATTTTCGAGGTTAAAAGCACCGCAAATATGTTACTGACTCTTGCAGAAAGTTTGTTTCTCTCTCCTACGTTTGCCAAATTGAGCATTGTATACATACGAGAAAATTTTGAAGCTCAAAAAATTTCAGCTATCTTCGTATTGTGACAAGAATGGTTCAGTTCATTGATACATTTTTTGTTGTCTCCCAACTAAGGAAAGTATATCAATTTTACCGGGTACTGAATTCATGTTACCATTAGGTACCTACCATAACAGTGATTTGCAGAAAATTTTGAAACTCAAAAAAGTTCAGCTATCTTCGTATTCTTACTAGAATAAAAAATAGTTCAGTTCAATGATACATTTTTTGTTGTCACCCAATTAAAAAAAGTATATCAATTTTTCCGGGTACTGATTTTTTGTTACAGGTACCTACCATAACAGGGATTTGCTTTTATCAGGATTTTCTTCTCTATGATATGATCTTACAGTCAATGTGAATAAAGACATTTGTGAGTAGTTTGTACTCGTTTTGTCGTAGGTAGAAAAATATCCCAGCAAACATTTTCGGTCGTTATTACGTCGGCCCAAAACCTGCTTGCCAGAAGTTGCCGACGCGGCAAAAGAGCGGCAGACGACGTCGGTCAGACGTCAATAGGTCACTCTGGCCGACGGCCGGACCAATGTCTGTATCCCGTCGGACCTGAAATTAAAAAATTGAGTGACCGGTCGCCGCGTTCGAACTGGCGACCTTTGGATTACGAAGCCGCGAACTTACCAACTGAGCCATTTTTACTTCTTGTTAGATATTGACTACGGATGACCTATGAGTACTATCAATGAATACTTATAATAATCATATAACAGAGGACAAAACTGTCTAATTCTCCGATAAAGTAGACGAGATGAACAGTTTTAAAAGTGGGGACACGTTTGTCAACATTCAACAATCAGGTTTACTCAATTCACCCACTATCTACATTGGAAAACTATTATTAATCATAGAGTTTGCAGAAAAAATATTTCGTTATTTACATGGACGTATTGCAATAATCGTATCATATATTATGTAGTAACCAGTTTGAATACTCAAAGGTACTAACTGATTAAGTGTTTCCCAATATTTCGTTTAACATTTTTTTATCATAATGTATAGATATTTTCTCATCGAAATTACACAGGCGAGGGATGATGTGTAGGTTATATCATATGATGAAGTCTGGTAAAGCGCGGATGCCTTTATTGCCTTTTATTGGCCCGGTGCCGGCTGGACTATAGTTGCATGATTTCAATATACCATACAAAGGGCCGATGTTTAGACAACGTAGTGGAATGGCATCACGATTTGATACTACTGGTCCAGTGCTGGCTGGATTATGGATAAACGATTACAATATACCATACAATGGGCCGACGTTCACCCGTTGCAGCTCAGCCGTTGCCAGCACTCTGCCGACTGATCTTGCATTGGGCCAGAAGGCGGCCAGAGATTCTATGTTTGCTGGGATACTTGCACTGGTTATATTTTTATGATATATTAATAGAATCAAGAACGAATTTTTTCACATCAAAATAATGATGATTTATCGGTTTTATGCCTATTGTCATAGTAACAATATTATTATTTACTGCTTTTTTGTTTTTTTCGTTGGATTCAACCTTTAGAAGAGTTCATCAATGAAAAAGTTACGCAACGTCAATGGTATCTAACTATTTAGTTTTGACCTCTTCCACCTATCTCCTTCTGGGACCCGAAGTTTACACAATTTCAACGTATTTATTGAATTTCTCAGTTGAGAAATATGAAAGAAAAAATTTTCAGAATGAGTTTGTCATAATATACAGAGAATTGTTCACATGATAATATCTGATATATAACGAATATAATTCAATATTTTGGGGTATTAGTCAGGAAAGTAGTTATTTTCTGTTTCAAATGATAGTTATTGAACATTTTTTCGAATTGGGTTATTTCCATTATTTGTCAGTTATGAATATCCTGTGGTATTAGCCTGAAAAGTAGTTGTTCTCTGTTAGATATTTCATCAATGATTTTCTTATCCATCATAAAACAAAAAATTGATTGACACAAAATTTTAAGAAAATTCCTACCATCCTTTCTCCATATACATCTATTTATCTTTCATAAAAGTCATGAAAATTCAATTTGAAGAACAAACTTTCAACAATAGAACGTCATTTTCCTACTGCAGTTGGGGTTTAGGAACTAAATTTTTTATTTGGTTGATTTTGTGTTACGTATGGTGGATATGAAGATACCAAAATACCTTCAGTAATCAGCTACGTTCAATTTGAAATTGAATTATTAGCGTCAAACTTATTATAGAGCTCATCAAATTTGCATCTTAGCAATCGTTTCTGACCAAAAATAACTGGAATACGTCCATATGTCATCGATATTTTTGAAAAGGGAAAGGAAATTGACAACATTACCCATCTATGACCATTTAAATGTACATGGAAGAAATCTCTTAACGTAAATAACGTATACAAGGACGTGGATGTCGGGTTTTGACATTGATATATCTGGGTGTCATTTTTTTGAATGAATTACGAACGCTCATTGGACGCCGGGTCCCAGGAAGATTCACAAGGGATATGATTCACGCCAACATATTTCATTATTCTAGTTCAAATGATTCAAAATTGTGAATTGAGTGCTGATCAGAGAATAAAAAGGGTTTTCACAGTATTGTCAGTATATTGTTCACAAGATGAATGTCAACTATAAATTATAATGAATAAAATATGTGATAAAATAATTCGAAATTACCTAATTTGGTTTTCAATAGACACAGAATTGAGATTCTTGATCCTGTTCAGTAAAACAAAATCCGTTTTTTCACCATATTGCCTCTCTAAAATAGTGAATGTATTTCTCAACTCAGATTGATTTTGAGTATGATAAAATGGACATTGGAAGGTAATCGAGATCATTTCTGAACAATAAAAATCTTTGAAGGATGAAGAGTTGAACTGAAGAAAAATTTTTGTTGTTGAGATACGACATCATGCAATTTCCATTATGATATGATTGATGTCGGCATCATTTTAGTTTGAATGATTTGAAATTGAAGAATAAATGCTGGCCAAAGATAAAGAAGGTTTTTTTCATTGAGTTCTCATGTTTTCAAAATTATCAGCTCACAATTTCAGAAAAATAAATTATATCTAATGAAATCACATGGGTCATTTGGGTTTTGATAGACACATTTTATACACAAAATCGAGATTTTCTCATCCTGTAGTGCACAAAAAAACTAATTATTTCACTAAATTGCCTTTAGAACGAAAACAAAGATATTCTTCCATTCAAACAGATTACATCATTAATTTTAGCATAACCAAATGAACAATGTGTGGAGTTTCCTACAATGTTACTTACCCGTGACCGACAGCACAGCCACTGCCGATTATCAATATTGACATCATGACACATGATGACAGACAGTGACCGATGACAGGGACTGTTTTTGGCGGAATAGTTAGTAACCTAACATGTAACATGCTTCTTGTTGGAATCATTAAAGTAATAAATGATTATTACTAATTGTGTTTCAATACCAAACACTACATGGTGGCAGCTCACTGGATTTAGGCTTTTGATGAATGGTGGTGTGAATACTAAAGAGTAAACAAACCAAGTCAACATGCCTGACGAACCAATAGTACAGGGTGCAGGAGTCTCAGCTCCAGTATACCAAATACCAGCACCTGAGCAGTTTTCATTCAACGCCAATGATTGGGAACAGTGGGTATTACGTTTCAAACGATTCAAAAGCGCATCAGGTCTAGACAACAAGCCTGGAAATGATCAAGTAAACTCCCTGATTTATTTGATGGGGCCACAATCAGAAGCTGTGTTTCAATCATTCAAGCTAAATGACGTTCAATCGAGGGATTTTGATATCGTGCTGCAGAAGTTCCAAGCCCATTTTATACCTTCCAAAAATGTAATCTATGAAAGATACTGTTTTCACACTCGAATTCAAGAGGAAGGAGAAAGTGTAGAGGATTTTGTCACAGCATTACACTCTCGTGCACAAAACTGCGATTTTCCAGCAGGGTTCTTGAACGAGGCCATCAGAGACCAAGTTGTAGTTGGTATCAGGAACAAAAGTTTATCTGAAAAACTGCAGCTCGATCCTGCCTTGACCTTAGAGAGAGCTGTAACTACAGCCAGACAGTCTGAGTCTGTTAAGAAGCAACAAGAAACATTCCGTAGTGCATCTAGTTCAGTTGATAGAGTAGGTGTTAGAAAACACTGGGAGAATCAGCCTCGAACTGCAACAAGATCAGAGAAAGACAGTATTCCTGAGAAACATCATCAAAATTTGAGCCCAAATTGTAGATGGTGCGGCCATTTTGATAAACACCAACAATCAGAATGCCCTGCTCGTAATGCAGTGTGTGGAAAATGCAAAACCAAGGGACATTATGCTAAAGTTTGTTTGAAGAGCAAAACAAAAGCTGTTAGAAGTGTTGAACCTAACTGTGACGATTTTGAGACTGAGACTTTTGTGGGCGAAATTTGTTCAGTGCAAAACTCTTCAAATTGGCAAGTACAGTTAGACATTTCGGGACAAAACTTATCAGTGAAAGTTGACACAGGAGCTGATGTTAGTGTGCTACCTGAGACTTTATTTCGTGACGTGTTTAATCACTGCTCATTAGTGCCAGCTGATACTATACTCACAGGTCCAGGAGGAAACAAACTTCCTGTTATTGGAGTGTTTACTTCTGAAGTAGGTACTATATCCAAGACTGTAGTAGAGGACTTTTATATAGTAACAGGTGCTAAACAAATATTGCTCAGTGTGCATGCATCTGAAAAGCTTGGGCTGGTTCAGAAACTCTTTGAGGTTAGAAGTGAAAACAAAAGCTTTGACCCCTATGGAAAATATCCTAGACTTTTTAGTGAACTGGGAAAAACCAAACAACCATACACCATAAAACTGAAGAAAGAGAGCTCTCCATATGCCTTGAATGTACCAAGGCGTATCCCTCTACCACTTCGAAAAACTGTTAAGCTGGAATTACAACAAATGTGTGATAAGGGGGTAATTGAACCTGTGAACGAACCTACAAATTGGTGTGCTCCAGTGGTAATAGTGCCTAAGCAAAAAGGGCGTATAAGGTTGTGTGTGGACCTAACACAACTGAACAAAAATGTAGAAAGGGAAGTTTTTCCAATTCCTGATGTTGATTCTACATTAGCTCAACTTGAAGGAGCAAAAGTATTCAGCAAACTGGATGCTAACAGTGGATTTTGGCAGATACCTCTGTCTGAAGAATCCATGGCCCTAACTACTTTCATATCACCTTTTGGAAGGTACAAATTCCGCAGACTTCCATTTGGCCTTACGTCTGCCCCAGAAGTGTTTCAGAAACAAATGAACATGACTCTGGAGGGACTGGAAGGGGTTGTCTGCCACATGGACGATATTATAGTGTATGGAAAAACAATGAAAGAACATGATGGTCGGCTTGACAGTGTTCTACAAAGGCTACAAAAAGGTGGTTGTACCTTGAACAAGGAAAAATGTTTGTTCCGGGAAAAAGCTCTCTGAAAGTGTTGGGACACATCATATCCCCAGATGGGATAACTCCTGACCCAAGGAAAATCAAAGCCATTCTAGACCTACCTAAGCCCAACAATATCACTGAGTTGAAGAGATTTCTAGGAATGGTCAATTTTGTGAGCAAGTTTGTCCCAAATCTTGCAACAAAGGCTAAACCGTTATATGATCTGCTGAGATCTGATAATGAATGGTTGTGGAGTGAAGTGCAGGCAGCTGGTTTTGAAGAAATCAAGAAAGCGCTGAGTAGTCCTCCTGTTCTGATGCTATATGAGAGTACCCGAGAGACAATGCTATCTGTGGATTCATCATCATATGGTCTTGGAGCAGTTTTGCTACAATCAGATTCTAAAGGACAGTTCATACCTGTGGCATATGCGTCACGCACATTGTCTAATTGTGAACGCAAGTATGCACAGATAGAGAAAGAAGCGCTTGCAATAGCTTGGGGTTGTGAAAAGTTTGCTCATTATATAGTCGGGAAGACTATAACTATCGAAACGGACCATAAACCATTGGTTTCCATTTTGGGTCAGAAAGACTTAGACACATTAACACCCCGCTTGCAGCGTATTAAAATGCGCCTGATGAGGTATTCTTATGCAATCAAATATACCCCAGGCAAAGACCTAGTTCTGGCAGACACTTTATCACGAAGTCCATTGCCCAGTGATGAAGGCCAAGAACTAACTGAAGAGATTTCAGCATATGTTCAGTCTGTTATACAACATTTTCCTTCATCAGACAAGAGGTTGGTAGAAATCATCAAAGGACAACATGAAGATTACGTATGCTGTGAACTTTCAAAGTATTGCAGTGAAGGTTGGCCAAGTCGTCATAAACTTTCTCAAGAGACTATTATTTATTGGGAGTACAGATATCTTATCACCTTACAAGAAGGAATTCTTATGTATGGTAGCCGAATAATAGTACCTCAATGTCTCAGAGAGGACATCATCAATAGACTTCATGAGGGCCATCAAGGTATAAATAAATGTCGTGCCTTGGCCAGACAATCAGTCTGGTGGCCTGGATTGTCAACTCAATTAGAGCAATTGATAAAAAACTGTGTAATATGCATTCAGAATCAACCAGACCAAGTAGAACCTCTAATCCCATCAGAATTTCCAGAGCGTCCATGGCAAGTTGTGGGAACTGATTTGCTGAAGTTAGATGGAAAATGGTTTGTAATAGTAGCAGATTACTATTCCAGGTACATTGAAGTGGCCAAATTGGAAAAACTGACATCTGAATGTGTCATTAATAAATTAAAATCCATTTTTGCCAGACACGGAATACCAGAGGTGGTGAGAAGTGATAACGGAACTCAATATTCAACAACAGTTGGTTCTGCTTATGATAAATTCGCAAAAAGTTATGGATTTTCCATCATCACATCAAGTCCCAGATACCCTCAGAGTAATAGCTTCATTGAGGGCCAAGTAAAGAATTTCAAGAACCACAATAAGAAGGGGGGAGATCCCTATAAGACATTATTGGCACTTCGTTCAACTCCACTTCAGTCAGGCTTCAGCCCTGCTGAGTTATTGATGGGCGAAAACTCAGAGGAAATGTTCCTATTGCACCAAGTCAATTGCAGCCCATTATTCCTGATAAGAAATACCTAGTTAAGAAAGAAGACAAACAAAAAATCGTCCAACTCCACTTCAGTCAGGCTTCAGCCCTGCTGAGTTATTGATGGGACGAAAACTCAGAGGAAATGTTCCTATTGCACCAAGTCAATTGCAGCCCATTATTCCTGATAAGAAATACCTAGTTAAGAAAGAAGACAAACAAAAAATCGTCCAAAAGGAAAACTTTGATAATCGTCACAGAGTCATCTCACTCCCAGAATTACCAGTAGGACAAAAAGTTTGGATTTCTGATCTTCGTCAACAAGGAATGGTAGAACATAATAAGGATTCTTCTCCACGGTCATACATCATAAGAAGTCCAAAATGTGTTTACAGAAGAAACAGAAAGTTCTTACATCCTCTTCCAAAGGACGTTGAAATAAAAGAAAATTCCATCATAGAGGTTGACCAAAATCAAACTGATGACATCATAGTAAGATCTCCTGAAACAAGTAATGATCTGGAACCTTCAGGCAGTAGTACCATATCAGAGCCTATTCAGAGGGAATCCCCTAAGCATAGCCAAGAAGCTGTACGTAGAAGTAAGCGGCAAATTCGAGCTCCTAGTCGTTTGGATCTTTAAGGGGGGAGATGTGGAGTTTCCTACAATGTTACTTACCCGTGACCGACAGCACAGCCACTGCCGATTATCAATATTGACATCATGACACATGATGACAGACAGTGACCGATGACAGGGACTGTTTTTGGCGGAATAGTTAGTAACCTAACATGTAACATGCTTCTTGTTGGAATCATTAAAGTAATAAATGATTATTACTAATTGTGTTTCAATACCAAACACTACACAATGCTTTCATTATAGAATTGATTCTCTGTGTGCCAATGGATGAACACTTCAATCATGTTATGATAATTGCGATATTTCCATTAGGTTTTTGTTCCTGACCTTAAATACATGTGTTAAGTTTATGCAATCATGAAGATATGTCATTTATATGTAGCCGAATATTCTCGTGTATTATATTGTTTCTACCGTAAATTGAATGTATCTCTGGCCAATTTTTCCCTATTACGTTGTAAGGAATAGATTCCAGAAATTTTATCCATCCAGTTCAAAAGGGAATTCATAGGAAAAATCGAAGCATAGCAACATATATGAGGGAAAAAAAGAAACAAATTGATGGCCCATCAAAACGAATCATTGAAATGATAACAATAATTATAATATAATGAAATCAGAATGGAATCAGATGATGATGATGGAAATAAGTTTCTCAACAACAAGTGTTTAGCATTATTTACATGAACGAAAAACAATTTTTTTGTTTCATCTCTTGCGACCACATGAAATTCCTATAATGTTTCGAAATTTCCTTACAGGTATATATATATATATATATATAAGATTGTAGGTTTAATCCGTTCCGTGAGTGGAATGTCAATTGGTGCAAGACAGTCTGTTTCAGCTCGCCAAGCATCATCAGATGCACTAGGCCAATCGACAATCCACTAACGGACCGGTCACTATTTGAAAACCAACATGTAGTCTTCAACAGTGCGGAATACGGATGTTTGGTACAGTGCCACCTACTAGCACTAGACAGAAACGTGCTATTCGGGCATCGACGCAGGAGTACAGATATCTCTGTTACTACACCTACGTCCCCCGACTGCACCTCGATAATGTGGATGACCACAGGACAGAGTAAAGAAGAAGAAGAAAGATATTGTGTATGTGTATGTTCATACACAATATCTTTCTTCTTCTTCTTTACTCTGTCCTGTGGTCATCCACACTATCGAGGTGCAGTCGGGGGACGTAGGTGTAGTAACAGAGATATCTGTACTCCTGCGTCGATGCCCGAATAGCACGTTTCAGATGTCTAGTGCTAGTAGGTGGCACTGTACCAAACATCCGTATTCCGCACTGTTGAAGACTACATGTTGGTCTTCAAATAGTGACCGGTCCGTGAGTGGATTGTCGATTGGCCTAGTGCAACTGATGATGCTTGGAGAGCTGAAACAGACTGTCTTGCACCAATTGACATTCCACTCACGGAACGGATTAAACCTATAATCTTTTACTTCATACTCTGACTCTGTGTTCATACACAATATCTTTCTTCTTCTTCTTTACTCTGTCTGTGGTTAATACCACACTATCGAGGTGCACTCGGGGCACATAGGTGTAGTAACAGAGAAATCTGTACTCCTACGTCGCTGCCCGAAAAGCACGTTTCTGTCTAGTGCTAGTAGGTGGCACTGTACCAAACATCCGTATTCCGCACTGTTGAAGACTACATGTTGGTCTTCAAATAGTGACCGGTCCGTGAGTGGATTGTCGATTGGCCTAGTGCAACTGATGATGCTTGGAGAGCTGAAACAGACTGTCTTGCACCAATTGACATTCCACTCACGGAACGGATTAAACCTACAATCTTTTACTTCATACTCTGGCTCTGTGTTCATACACAATATCTTTCTTCTTCTTCTTTACTCTGTCTGTGGTTAATACCACACTATCGAGGTGCACTCGGGGCACGTAGGTGTAGTAACAGAGAAATCTGTACTCCTACGTCGCTGCCCGAAAAGCACGTTTCTGTCTAGTGCTAGTAGGTGGCACTGTACCAAACATCCGTATTCCGCACTGTTGAAGACTACATGTTGGTCTTCAAATAGTGACCGGTCCGTGAGTGGATTGTCGATTGGCCTAGTGCAACTGATGATGCTTGGAGAGCTGAAACAGACTGTCTTGCACCAATTGACATTCCACTCACGGAACGGATTAAACCTACAATCTTTTACTTCATACTCTGGCTCTGTGTTCATACACAATATCTTTCTTCTTCTTCTTTACTCTGTCTGTGGTTAATACCACACTATCGAGGTGCACTCGGGGCACGTAGGTGTAGTAACAGAGAAATCTGTACTCCTACGTCGCTGCCCGAAAAGCACGTTTCTGTCTAGTGCTAGTAGGTGTGGCACTGTACCAAACATCCGTATTCCGCACTGTTGAAGACTACATGTTGGTCTTCAAATAGTGACCGGTCCGTGAGTGGATTGTCGATTGTCCTAGTGCAACTGATGATGCTTGGAGAGCTGAAACAGACTGTCTTGCACCAATTGACATTCCACTCACGGAACGGATTAAACCTACAATCTTTTACTTCATACTCTGGCTCTGTGTTCATACACAATATCTTTCTTCTTCTTCTTTACTCTGTCTGTGGTTAATACCACACTATCGAGGTGCACTCGGGACACGTAGGTGTAGTAACAGAGAAATCTGTACTCCTACGTCGCTGCCCGAAAAGCACGTTACTGTCTAGTGCTAGTAGGTGGCACTGTACCAAACATCCGTATTCCGCACTGTTGAAGACTACATGTTGGTCTTCAAATAGTGACCGGTCCGTGACTGGATTGTCGATTGGCCTAGTGCAACTGATGATGCTTGGAGAGCTGAAACAGACTGTCTTGCACCAATTGACATTCCACTCACGGAACGGATTAAACCTACAATCTTTTACTTCATACTCTGGCTCTGTGTTCATACACAATATCTTTCTTCTTCTTCTTTACTCTGTCTGTGGTTAATACCACACTATCGAGGTGCACTCGGGGCACGTAGGTGTAGTAACAGAGAAATCTGTACTCCTACGTCGCTGCCCGAAAAGCACGTTTCTGTCTAGTGCTAGTAGGTGGCACTGTACCAAACATCCGTATTCCGCACTGTTGAAGACTACATGTTGGTCTTCAAATAGTGACCGGTGAGTGGATTGTCGATTGGCTTAGTGCAACTGATGATGCTTGGAGAGCTGAAACAGACTGTCTTGCACCAATTGACATTCCACTCACGGAACGGATTAAACCTACAATCTTTTACTTCATACTCTGGCTCTGTGTTCATACACAATATCTTTCTTAAAACATATACGTGTCACCCGGTACATCAGCTACGAAATGGTCTCTTATTAAAACAACATTTACAATAAGCGGTCTTATACTTCATATTTGATAATATTATCAATTGTTGACCTGAATATAATGAATGATATTTATATTTCTATCCATAATCAGGTTTCTCGTTCAGCTGTGAATGGATAATCGTAGTCAATCAAGAGTTGTTGCATCGTTCTTGCTCTAATCTTGGGGAACTGAAACTGAAAAAAAAGTAGAAACAGTATTCAAAATCGAGAAAATTACACATGGTATCCCGGAGCTTTAAGACCTGTATGATGAACATCAATTCATTGTACAACTGACAAATTAACTACACCTTTTCCAGATGTATTTCAGAAAGCGTAAATTCAATTTCAGAAAATATCATTAGAATTTCAGAAAGCATCAAGATCGATTAGTTAGTAGAAAGTGCACCCCATGTAAGAATGCATAGGATGTTCAGTGCTGTCTGTAGTGATGTTTTCAATTTAATCAAATTCCTTTTTTAGGTACCTTCAGGTACCTTTATACTATTTGATGAACAGATTACAAAATTCCATGTATATGTGACCATCAGAGATTAACTCATTTCTATTGCTATGATATTTTCACGATTTTTTGAGCTGTTTGGCAGGAGAACACCCTGTGGAAAGTGTCTGGCTATTGTGTATTCTCTTTCATGATAGGGTCCGATTGAACATAAAAAGATCAGCTTTTGTTGAAATGATGTTTTTGTCAGTTTTTTTTGTACTCTCTGTAATAGGAACAATCTATGTAGATTGACATGACAATCATGACACATGTCAAGTCAAGCTTAAAGAGCGGAAGCTATCCATTATAATAAACCAGTCTCACACAAGCAGTTGTTGAGTACACTTCATTTCAAGTCCTCTCTCCCCTCTCCCATCAGTGCACCCATCACATCCCAGTCAACACACGGACATTCGATGGACATCCATTGGACGTCCATTTAGGATATTTGGGATATCCAGAGAATATCCAGTGATATCCGATGTATATCTTATGGACGTCCAATGGACGTGCCGAGTGGAAGGAGTTGGACTTCTATAGGATATCCTTCAGGGACATCCATAAGACATATGGCGCTGCGGACATATGAACAAGGTTAGTTTCATGGACGTATTAGTTTAGTTATTGAAAAATAACGCGGCCATCATATAACATTGTGAAGATTATATGGAATAATTTAGTAAAAATGGACTATCGAGGTATACTGCAGATGGTATTTTCCGGAAATGTGTCCGATAGTTGGAGATTTTGGAAACAGAAATTTGAAGTATATTTAATTGCAACAGAACTAAATTTGAAGAATGAAGAGTTGCAATGTGCACAATTATTGACCCTTATTGGGGATGAGGGGATGAGAATATTCAATACCTTCAAGTTTGAAGAGGAAGATAAAAATAAGATCAAGAAATTGATAGAAAAGTTTGATGACTATTTTTTGCCAAAGAAGAATGTGAATTTTGATAGATATTTGTTCTTGAAATGTAAACAGCAAGAAGGCCAGAGTTTGGAAAATTATATTACGGAGGTGAAAAGTCTAGCTGCAAGTTTTGAACTTGGTAATCTTGAGGATACATTGCTGCAATCAATCATTACACAGACAGCCTACGAGAAAAGCTATTTTCACAAGAGTTCAAGACGTTGGATGATATGATAAGGGCTTGTATCAGTTCAGAATGCACGAAAAAACAAACCAGAGCAATGTCCCATGGTAAAAGTATGTCGTCCTACCCAATGCAGTCTATATCGAAGGTGCGGAATCAAGATCAACTGAGAAGGGATGTAAGGAACAGATGTCAGAGATGTGGCTATTTACATGGAAATCAGCAAACCTGTCCAGCACAAGGGAAAAAATGCAGGTCATGTAATTTTTTCAATCATTTTTCTTCAGTCTGTAGAAATGCTAAAAAA
The DNA here is from genome assembly GCA_918026855.4 of Phaedon cochleariae. NCBI lineage: Eukaryota > Metazoa > Arthropoda > Insecta > Coleoptera > Chrysomelidae > Phaedon > Phaedon cochleariae. The sequence continues at coordinate 34,240,524 of OU896712.1, read as the reverse complement.
TTCAATAATATTGTTAGTAGAAATTTCAGAGCAGGTGGCAAACAACAAAAAATACTTTGCGTAAATGTATCCTAGATGGTGAAGCTCCATATTCAGCTTTGCTAGATTTAAGAAACACTTCCACTGATGGAAAACACAGTCCTGTCAATATACTCATGTGTAAAAATTTAAAATCTTTGTTGCCTCTAAATAATAAAAGTTTGCAATCAAAAATGTACAATAAAAATCAGTACAGTCAATATTTGAAAAATTCACAGAGTAAGCAAAAATTCTATTATGATAGAGGAACAAGACGATTACGTAAGTTACTAATACAGGAAACTGTGATGGTACAAATAATTCCAAAAGGTATTTGGCATGGGGGTGTTATCACGTTATCAAGTATTGGGTAATCGATCATATGAGATTTGCCTAAGAAATGGTAGAATGTATGTAAGAAATCGTAGGTTCATGAAACCATGTCAAACACAAAATAACATTCAAAATTCTTCCAGATGGAGAAAATCCTTGCAAAATAATGATTATTCTCAGAACCTTCCGACAAATACAACTGATAATTTTTATAGCTCTCAAAACAATTGTTTCAGTCAACAGTTTAGTCAAACTCCCTATTTGAAGAATTTGAAAATGTCAGAAGCTATAACAGTTGAACAAAGTTCATCCACAGATAACTCTCTTAATTCTTCACTATCAAAAAGTTCAGATATGAATGTAAATAATAGAGAGTTGAAGTAATCACTATACGTAGACCTCCACGTAGATGTTAAGGTACGAAAAATAACGTTTACGTATTGTCGCTAAATTGAGTTGAAGTCGTCACTGTCATCATAACGTAATAAAACATTTTGTTTTCGGTTTGTATTGGTCAATTTTGGTTGTGTGTTTGGATTCGAACATTTATTCCTGTCAAAATGAGAGGACTCCTTGATGCAGAACTCGTTGGGGATCCCAAATTTGATAATTTTGACTCATCGGCATATTTCGAGTATAGTTTGGTTAACGTACGTTGATATTTGAGGTATACGTGAAGGTACGTGAGATAACGTACACCCGTAAGCCCACTAACAACGCAAACGTGAAGAATTGGAAAATGCGCATGCGTAGCTGTCAATTTCTACGTTTACGTTAACGTTCATGACAACACTTCAACTCTCTAATGATAATTTACAGAACAATGATTGTTCTATGACCAATGACGATGTAAGAAATGACACTGATGGCTGTAGTAATAGTGAAATTGACGATAATAAAAATGATAGTTTAGATAGTAGTGACAATCAAAATTCTTGTGAAAACAGTTCTGAAAATGCTTCAAACAGTAACTTAAACACTAGTTTTAATCTTGATGATAGTACTAATCCTAGTTTCATCTCAACTTCAAGTGAACAAACATTGGTTCCTGAAAATTTCACAACCAAATCTGGTAGAAAGATTAATAGACCAGCTAGGTACTTTTACTAAAATTTTCTAGATCTATTACATAATAGACAATGTCAGACGAGTTTAAGGTAAAGAATTCGATTAGGTAAAATCTAATGACTTACAAAAGAAAGGGAGATGAGGAAATGTTGCTACTACAATATTAGTTATAATTTCATAAACAAATATTCAAGGATGTGATATTGTGATTTAGTTTAAGGGGTGCTCAAAGACTCAATAGAGGAGCAAAGCATGTAGACTAACAAGTTAAACTTGTATATCATCATGTAATAAAACATAGTACATACTAGGTATCATAAAGAAAAAACTGCTAAGTGTTAAATGAGACTTGTCTGTGATTTATTTGTTATTTAATGTTATTGTTATATACTTTAGATGTTTTAATGTTTAATGGATCTGTGATAATAAAACCTGACTTACAAAAGAAAGGGAGATGTAAAAGGAACAATCTATGTAGATTGACATGACAATCATGACACATGTCAAGTCAAGCTTAAACAGCGGAAGCTCTCCATTATAATAAATCAGTCTCACACAAGCAGTTGTTGAGTACACTTCATTTCAAGTCCTCTCTCCCCTCTCCCATCAGTGCACCCATCACACTCTAAACACCCGGTATCTCTTGAAAGCCCATCCATTACTGAAGATTTTCAACCCCCAAAACGATTCCACCGAATAAGGTATAACACACAAAAAATATCAACCTTGTTGAAATGACGTCTGGCGGTCGTTGGCTTTCAGTCTATAGAGAACGATTTCTGAAATTCAATTGACTATTCTGAAATACAATCGATGCTTTCTGAAATTCAATTGACGCTTTCTGAAATTCAAATGATACTGTCTGAAATACAATTGACACTTTCTGAAATTCAATTGGCTATTCTGAAATTCAATTGGCTATTTTGAAATTCAATTGGCTATTCTGAAATACAATTGATGCTTTCTGAAATTGAACTGACTATTCTGAAATACAATTGACGCTTTCTGAAATTGAATTGACTATTCTGAAATACAATTGATGCTTTCTGAAAAACAAGTGACTATTCTGAAATACTGATGGGGACTGTGCCCTTTTCTTGTATGAGCGTGAATGAGCGGAGAGTGGACTGTATAATATCTTGATTGAGATTTTCGAGAGTTTGCTTGATTCCAATTATGGGGTTAAGGAATACTTGCGAGAGAGACTTTCTTTATGTAGGTTTATTCTAATTTAATTCGTGCGAATATACAACTATACAAATACTTAATATAAAGCTAGGTTTTATATGACATAAGTAGTTAAACTAGGACATCATGACTACAGGCATAGGGAAATACACGCTTTAATCTTAACTGGAACGCGGCCTGTGTTCTAGCGGGGAAGTGGGGTAGCGGGAGCGCGAGCTTATCGAAACCGCAACAATAACACTTTAATGACAATAACAAGATTGAATTTTCATATACAGGGCGTTTGAGTTGATTGAAAATTGGAAAAAATATATACAGAGTGTCTCACAGTTCGCGGTCCCATGTTTTAGCATGGAAGAAGTGTTTGAGTTGAAATAAATATATACAGGGTGTTTGAGTTGATGAAAATTGGAAAAAAATATATACAGAGTGTCCCACAGTTCGCGGTCCCATGTTTTAGCATGGAAGAAGTGTTTGAGTTGAAATAAATATATACAGGGTGTTTGAGTTGATGAAGATTGAAAAAAATATATACAGGGCGGCCCATGGGGGTGAAAGAATACGAAAACGAAGATAAATAAACTATTTATTTGAGTAATCCTTTTCTACAAAAATGACATGCCTCTTGAGAAGATGGCGGTCCATCCCAGTGTGTGGTCCAATCGGGACGATTATAATGAACGAAGCATGGCAGTTTGATTTGTAGGTTAAAGTTGCTGCGATATTCTTGAGGAAGTTTGTGCCACACCCTTAATAGCCCATAAGGATCTGCATATTCAATGAGACATTCTACTGGAATGTACTGCAATTCTTGTTCAGTGAATTTCGTCAGAGTCAAAGCGGGAGATTTTATAAACTCCAATAGCACAGCTATTTCAGACTTCATGATTTTTCGAGCAGAGCTAAAATATTTCAGATGCTACTAGTTTCGCGTCAAGTTGTAGACTGATGAAATAAATAAAAAACGAGTCACATATTTCACAGGCATTTATTCAAATCAGCTATCAAATCATTTTTACAGTAATATAGATATTCTCTGAGAGCGTTACTAGACATGCTATCGCAAACATCACAAAACCCTAATATAAGTTCTTGTGCACTCAAAACAGTCAGTTTATTTTTTATCCATTCAGCTATTACATTCATAATATTCTGATAAAACATAAAAAAGTCCAAGTCATTGATTAAATTAACTCGATGTGAAACAATGCACATTTCAGCACTCAAAATGTCTGCAACATCTTCTTCCATCAGATCGAATATGACGTGGTATTTGGAGAGGGTCAACATTTTGACACCATCGCAGACATGTTTGGCTACGGTAGCATAGTCTCCACAAGCAGTAATGATCGGCTCATATTCATCAATAAAACCAGGTAGGGGTTGTTCAAAAAAGTCTTGTTGTGTCTTATGCAGCAAATCGATGAAGGTGGCCCATTCGTAAGTACTGAATGAAATTTTCGCTGGGTAGAAGGGCTTTTTCAGAATGATGGCCGGACTAAATTGTCTAGCTGGACTGAGTCCACACTGGATTGTGTAAGTGGACAACTGGAACGATGTATTCAGCAGGTGGTGTGATTCGGCTTTCGCTGCTTGTTCAATCATGTCCAAATATGTATTGACATCACCATAATAACCCATCATTGATGATGATGATCTAGAACTACCGTCTTCGAAAAGCACTTCACTAGATGAATAACCAGAGTCTTCACTCATTGTTCTCGAACTGATGTGTTGAAAGTTTCAGTCCTCATTATTTATACCATAACTGTTGACTGATCATAACATCCGGCAGATTGGAATAACAGGTTATTTGTTAGTGATCGATGAAAGGCCCTCTCATAGCCATTGAATGTGTGCTTCTTTTCCATATGTTTGCATTATAATTTATTGTTGGAATCAATCCAACTATTGTGTGTATCATCGAATCCCAACCATTTGACAAACACCTTTTTGCCTTTTTTTCTTAAAACTTTTTCCACTAGATAGATGTCAGGATTTATAGTTTTTTGCAATTCTTCAGGATAAAAAGCACCTTTGATCGGAGTACCATGCAAATCTTCCAAGAGATATGTAGTAGGTTTCGTAATACGAACTTTAACGATTTTAAATAGTTCAGTAGTCCAATTTGGCGTATAATTCTTTTCGAAAACATGTTTGGCTTTGCTGATTCTCACAATGTCACCAACGTTAAATTTTCTAATTCCAGTAATTTTTATGTGATTGTAGACGGATTTGAGAATGTCTTGTTCGTTGGCTTTGGTGATGTCACTGGGCTTGCATCTTATTATCGTATGTTTCGTGTTATTATAATTTTTCGTGATTTCAGGCAGGACATCTATCCAACGGTATGAACCATTCAAACTAAAGTACTTGTATAGTTTTTCCTTCAATGTCCGTATAACACGTTCAGCAATGGCTGCCTTCATTATGGTGTACGTATGATAATGGTTGATGGAGAACTTTTTCATCAGACTTTGAAACTTTTCGTTGTAGAATTCGGTACCTTGATCGGTTTGCAAATTCTTGGGAATTCTGTTGTTGGCATGCGATAGAATATCAGCAAATGCACGAGCGATTTCAGCACCAGTTTTTGATTTTAGTGGTCTAGTCCATAGGTACTTGGAAAAACAATCAATCACGACCATTATCAGCTTGTGATCCTTATTTACAGAGGCATAAGGTCGCATTTCGGCTAGATCCATTTGCCATAAGTCATCCAAACCTTTGATGATAATGCGGCGCCTTGGAAATTTTTTCCTAGCAGGTCTATGTAATTCATTGACGAGTTGGATTTTTTCTTTAGAATGTGACATATTGACTTCGTTGGATTAGGAGTTTATATGATGGGTTTCACACAGGAGGCTTCCTTTTTGGTGGCGGTGGTGTTGTCATAGATTTTGGAGTGATGGCAATCTTGGCCAGATCTTTTTTCATTTGATCAATGACATCAGCAAGTTGGCGTTCTTTATCACGGCTGTGTTGGTGCTCAGCCTTCAAATCGTGCAAACTCTTCACAGTGTTGTCAATCTTATCGACAAGTTCTAGAATATTTTTCACATTCAAGTCGATGTCGCTTTCGAGTTTTGGTAGAGAGTTGTTGCGAAGCTGCTCCACATGTATGTTGATCTTGTGCACTATGCCAGACAACTGAACAAAGTTTGTATTGTACGATGTCAGTTTCAGATCATGTACATCCACTCTCTTCCTTTCTTCGATTATTTCGCTGCTGAAGCCAGCAAGGTAATTTCGGATTTTTTCACCGTAATTATCGAAAGCAATCTTGAAATCTAACTTTATTTGCGATATAACTTCATCCACATATTGTTTGTTTGCAACATCAGCGGCATCTGTTGGTAGTTTTACGTTACACATCTTCAAATGACCAACATCAATATCACCGGTTGGAGTATGTGAAAATCCAGATCTAACTGTCACCATCTGAGCTGAGCGTGGAAACGAACCACGTCCGAATTTGTCGAGACTCATTATGCTAATGACTAAAGTATTGTACGTTATCGATAATGGTCGGCACTTTGCCTCGCCAATTATTAGCCCCTTCACTCATAGACATGCCATGGACGTGTCACGGAACTGTCACAGAAGTGTCAAGGAAGTGTAACGGAAGTTCACGGAAGTGTCAAGGAAGTGTCACGGAACTGTCACGGAAGTGTCAAGGAAGTGTCACGGAAGTGTCAAGGAACTGTCACGGAAGTTGTCATGGAAGTGTCACGGAAGTATCACAGAAATGTCACACATGTTTTATTATGCCTGCCTCTTCTAATTCGTTCAAGATGGCAACAATCTCGTTATCGTTTGATGTATTTCCGGCTTGCTGTGATGCAATGAGCAACTTCAATCTATCTACCAATTCGTTTGGATCATCCCAATACATGTATTCGATAGGTGCTGTGTTGTATGTCAACTTCAAACCACGACCACTGGAATTGGATCTGAACATTGGACGAATAATTTCTACGTATTTGAGTCTAGAGGAAGACTTCATACGTCCTGCAGAATTCAGATGAGCTTTGGTGAGCAAGAGTATTTGCTTGTATGGGTTCGTATCATCTTTGGCAAAGGATGGATCATTATAGAAGAGTAATTGATAGAGGCCTGGGGTGCCACGGAACCGAAAGCCATCAAGAAGTATATCTCCAGTTCTTCGATGGAAATTCATTTCTTTTCCGTTGAGAGACCATTTCGATGTTACTGGATCATATTTGGGACCATAAACCGTATCGATATTTTCATCATTTGTCCAGTATTCAGTCAGATATTTTTGAGCCATCGCAGGATACTGATCAACGTAATCATGTATTGCAGCCGGTGAGATATTTTCACTATCTACAAAAAGTTCATCATCAGCATCGTCATAACCATCCTCATCATCATCTTCAGTATGCCCAGCATTATCAGCCACATCCATCATAGGTATGAAATTAGTTTGATTCAAATCCGATTGCTCCCTCTCCACCTCCCCATCCTCTTCCTCCTTCTTCTCCTTCTTCTTCTCCTTCTTCAACCCCAACGATTTTGCTCTGCTTCGCTTGATGTTTGAAAGCGTTCCATCGAGTTTTTCTTTTATTACCTTGGACGTGGTGACAATTTGTTTCAAAGGTGATGTCAGTGGTTGGAATATTTTCTGTAACGCATCATCATCCTCAGACTTGCCCAATTTTAGTGCTAAATATTTTCTTCTGATTGATTTCGATAGTTCGTTGATTTTTTTCTTGCGCAGCGCATCAGCAACATCATCATGCATCTTGGTTGACGTCATCTTGATGAATGGTACAGAGATCACAGTCTTATGAACTTATCGAAACCATTTCTATATCTGCCAGCATTCATATCGAAAGTTTTTGCAATCACCATCGCACCATATTGGTTGGAATTCCAACACTCTGAGCACAATGCTTTAAATTGATCGAATGACATGTCTGGTGAGACATGCTCGTCGAACACATGCTTCAAATTCATTTCATCCTGTCGAAATAACACCAACAGGTTACTGTTGTCTCGCACCAGCTGCTTCGGTATCTTAGAAAAAGTCTGGCATAGGTATGCTACGTCAATATCCTTGTGTCTACACATTGAAAAATATTCTCGAATTTTTTGCTGCTTGTCGCATGATACATCATCAAAAATGAATATCGAATTATTTTTCGCTTCTGATGGACTGATGACATCATCATTTTCTTTAAAGGGAAAATACCCAACACCTTTCACTGAATCCAACACTTGTTGCAGCAATTGATATTTCGGTTGGTACAACGACTTTGAATACACGTAAACGTTCTTGAATTTCGCGCCATTTGGATTGAACAGCAAGGAAAGCATCGCATTGGTCTTTCCACATCCGCTTGGTCCGCAGAAGATTGCTCTGAACGAATGGGGAAGCAGTTTCCCATGTTTACTATTTACTGGTGGTTTGGTTGACAAAATTTCATCCAAATTCACAATGGGTAACATCCGTTCTTGTTGAATGATCTTCATCATGTGATGATATATTTTTTCATTTCATTAGGTATATGCAGAGTTGTCGAACTTCCTACACGTCAGTCTTCATGTTGCTCTACCACGGAGAGGGTGTGCTTAATTCTCTGATCGATAAACTTCCCATCGAATTACACATTCCAGGCTACAGATTTTGTGGTCCAGGTACCAAACTCGATAAAAGACTTGCAAGAGGAGACACCGGTATCAATCCGTTGGACGACGCGTGTCGAGTACACGATATCGCCTATTCACAAAATTCCTCAATAGAAGACAGGCACAAAGCTGATTGGATATTGGAAAATCGAGCGTGGGAGAGAGTCAAGTCGAAGAACGCTAAATTCAAAGAGAAGGCTGCTGCTTGGCTTGTTACCACCGGAATGAAGGTCAAACGAAAACTTGGCATGGGTCTTGTATCAAAGCAATCCCTATCCAACATTATCAAATTCATAAAAAATGTACTATCAAAGTCAGATGGTGGTGGTGGTGGTGGTAGTACAACATCAGGAAGTGGTCTGAATAAATCTGCATTGAAAGCACTCCATGCAGCCAGAATGGCAGTCAAGAGGGCTGGCGGTAAAAAAAGAATCAGAGTACCAAGAATCATACCTCTTCCACACAGTGGAGGTATACTACCATTGATACCAATCTTTGCCGCCTTGGGAGCCCTAGGATCTCTAGCTGGAGGAGCCGGAGCAGTCGCAAAGACAGTCATTGATGCAAAAAATGCAAAGAAAAAGCTCGAAGAAGATCAAAGACATAATAAAGCAATGGAGGCTATCGGCAAGCAGGGTTCCGGCCTATTTCTACGCAAAACATCGAGAGGATTCGGACTGTACTTGAATAAACAATCAAAAAACTCAAAAAACTTCTAGACAAGCTACCCAATAAATCAATGTACGATAAAGATGTGATAAAGTATGCCAAACAGCTGAAAATACCGTATTTTCGAGGTGTTTTTATGCGGGACACTCTACCTTCCACCGGTCCATGGCATCGCGAGTGTGCTGTATTGAATTTGGATACCTCCAATCATGCGGGCACTCATTGGGTGGCTTACATAAAAAATGATGAAAAAGCCTTATATTTCGATAGTTATGGTAATCTGAAACCGCCCAGAGAATTGGCGCAATATTTGGGTGTCAGCACGAAAATCTTGTACAATAACAATCAATACCAAAATTTCAATCAAAGTAATTGTGGACGTCTATGTTTAGAATTCCTTTTTAATGAGACCAAGTAACTCGATCATTGTGCATCAGTCATGTCTCTGATTGTGACGTTGAAAGGTCGTACATCTACGCTCTCCATAGACTTTTTGACACCACTTCAACTCGATCCAGACTCTGATTACGGACTAGCATTGTTGGGATTCCATTCATACAACAGTATACCAAATATCGACAAAGGATCAAAGTTTTATCTGCAAGATAAGACCAAGGTGGGAAAGATCATCGATATTCCCGAAGGTTCATACGACATTGTGGACATTGAGACATTCATACGCAAAGAATTGGGCATCTCAAGTGCAAAGGACGTTGATGATATATTCTCGTTGAAGCCCAACAATAATACACTAAAGTGTGAGATTTCGAGCCAAAGGTGTGCCATCGATTTTCGTCCAAAGGATAGCATAGCTCAAGTCTTGGGATTTTCAAATAGATTGTTGAACGCACAACAAGTCCACACTTCCGATTTGCCGGTCAGCATAACCAAAGTGAGAACCATTCACATTGATAGCAACGTTACTGCTGGAGCTCTCTACAACGACAGACCATCACATACGATCTACGAGTTTGCAGTTGCAGTCGATCCTGGTTACGCCATAGACGAGACTCCCAGAAATCTAATCTATCTACCTATAGTCAGCAGGCGGGAATTGCCCAACATTACACTCCAGATTCTAGACCAAGATTTCAGGCAGGTGAATTTTAGAGGTGAAGAAATCATCATAAGATTGGAATTGAAGAAACTCGCAAGATGGTACTAGTGTTTGATTACTCCTATAAATCAGATAATATACCATCATCAGCAACATCATCGGCACCAGTTCTCTCGACACCGTGCACCAAAGCAGTCGTGTCTTCGAAGAGCAGCAGCAGCAGCAACAGAAAAACTTTGACATTATCCAGTGTCCTGTTTCTGAAATCATTCAAAGACTACAATGTTGTTAGCACCCGTGTTCGACGTTTTCCGCAAACCCAGACTCGACGAAAGCATCACTAAAGTGGAATGGCGTACCTATTATCCATATGTGAAATCATTCGAGAACAATGATGTCATCGATATAACGGTTAATCAAGCAGATTCGTGGTTGGCCATGTTTGAAGGTATCATTACCATCAAGGGTAAATTGAAGGTGACCGGTGGTGGTACTGGTACATTAACCCACAATGCTGGAGCTTACCTCTTTGATTCCTGCACCTATGAATTATGTAATAAAGAATTGGACACTGTCAGATATCCTGGAATAACGAGTACTGTGCGAGGATACTTGTGTTATACACCTGAAGACTCACGTCATCTAGCCATAGCAGGCTGGAACTATCCCAATGCTCCGATCCTCAACACCGATGGTACGTTTAGCATGAACATTCCACTGAAACATTTGTTTTCCATCTTCAATGATCATCAAGTGGCAGTCGGGGCAAGCAGTCAATCCGTTTAGTGAGAGCTCGCAATGATGCCAATAGTGTGAAGGTTGTCGAGAGAGCGACGATACTGCTTTGCAAGATCTCCTCAGACTCAGAGTATGCTAAAATAACGATAGAAAGCATCAATTGAAAGTGCCACATCTCACACCCAACGATGACATAAAGTTGCAGTTGTTGACACGTATCAAAGCAGATGAGTCTATGATGATACCGTTTCGCCGATGGGAATTGCACGAGCTACCAGCACTCACACAAGGATCTACCATAGAAATCTGGTCCGTAAAGACATGTTCTGCATTGGACAGTCAAAGTATGTTATAGTATTTTTCCAACAGAAAAAGCCGATAATTTGCTAAGATGATGTCACCTTGTTCGATAATGCCACATCAAATCCATACGATTGGCTCTGAATAGCGACTATTATCCGCAAGAAAGAATGCTATTGGACTTTTCCAAAGACCAATATGCCGAGCCCCACTTCAACTATACAGAGTTCAACAAGAGCTACCATAACTGTCAAGAAAAGCGCTCTCTAGTAAACTTTGCCGAATTCAAATCGCCACCAATGTTTGTTATCGATTGCTCGACGGCTATCTGGGTCTAAAGTCGTCTACAGTTGACATAAAGTTGGACATTGAAGCGACTACAGGCTTCCCTCCCGACACCAAAGCTATTGCATCATCATTCACGATCAAATCATGGAACATCTCCCACTCAGCGAAATTGTTCGAAATATTGCCTAGGTGGGTGTTGCTGCATACAGTCAGACGTCAGTTTTGCTTCGAAGAGTCATGGAGATCGCACTGGTTGACATTCAAGGGTTCATGTTGATGGTGAATTCATTCCAAAGGAAATGACCATTCGCATTGGCAAAAAGACGAGTCATTTTCTATTCAAGCCATCTGTAGAATTTTCGAGTTTAAGCAGAGAAAGATAAAAAGATGGCAAATCATGTGGAGGCTTACGTTCATGGTTTAAAATATTCAGTGGTTATGTGGATTTGAATGAGTTGGATCAAATACTACGAGATAACCTGCAGCAGACAAACATCATCTACGTAAGAGGCCATCAAAGATTCAGTTTTTGCAGCGAAAATGTGCAGAGTTGGAG